>JAZFAU010000769.1:0-49632 GCA_037178615.1 Dione vanillae
ATTTTTTTTAATTTGGGGCAAACGAGTAATGCCACCCATAGACATCCACAACATGAGAGACCTGGGTTGCCAACCAAATACCCAGACCGACCTCCCTTTATGGGCTTCCGGAACTCTCACTGACATGACGAAACCCAGCAGCATTAATATACTGCTGTGTCACAACGGTGTTCTGTGAGAGCGAGGTAATTACCCGGTTCGAGTCTGGCCCTTTAGAGATACTGGTGTTACTGTACCTTGACTCTAACATTTGAATTAGATTACTATATTGTTGTCATTTTTAAAGGAAGGCACATATTGTAGGGTTTGCTTAATAATTTTGTTTGTATTAGATGCATGATTGATTGTTATGCTTTTATAATGAGAATAAGTCTCTTATTGTCAATTCTAAGTATAGTAATTTTATTAAACTTGAACCTTTTGCATGTATGTATTTAACTTTATTTGTAATCTTGATAGTAAAACGATAGAGCTGAAGTAATTTATGAAAGTAATTTTATATAGACCTTAGATATAGTGTAAAGTTTAAAGAACTATTTATTGCATGTATTTTAGATTGTATATTTTATATAATTATTTTTATGCGTTACATTTTGTATTGTATATAGCAAAGTAAATTAGTTTCAAGATTTTTAGAGAGTCGTAATTGAACCCACAACTAACGGGCTCATAGTCAATCATCATCCATTTTTAACATTTCCAGCATGTTCCTATTGTGTGTAGTATGTAAAGCTTGAATGAGTCTAAAAAGCCTAGTTTTGCACTTGTTTTATTTTTTAATTTTGCTTCTTTTGTTTTTAACTGTCAACGACCAAATCTAAGCGCCTTAGAATAGAAAAAAAATATTAGTTATAAGATGAGGATGAGTGAAAGAATTTTATGGCAGATTGTGTGACTATTTATTAATAAAGCAAAGATAATGATAATGCTAAGTAATGTAAAAATATTATGCTGTTTATCTGAGCACACAAAAGTGTTAATCCACACTGAGGATAGAAAAAATACTTAAAGAAAACATAAAAATTTGAACGCAGCGGGACTCGAACCCGTTCGGATTAACACTTTAAAAATCATAAAAATATTCGGGTTCGAGTCCCGCTGCGTTAAAATTTTTATATGTTTTGTTTAAGTATTTTTTCTATCCTCAGTGTGGATTAACACTTTGAAAATCATAAAAATATCTTTAAATATTTTATTTATTGATTTTATGATATTATTATTTTATAATAATAACAAAAATTTGTATTTGTATTATTCAATCAGTAGTGAAAATAAATTTAATTAGGTTTTTTGTTCTGTGTGTAACAGATATATTTTTATGACTTAATGAAATATAAAAACTTAACTTTAAGACATATAGAAGAGCAATTTGTTATATTTATCTAATTTCAATATTCTTTGAAGTTCACGTTGCGTGAACGTGGTGACTGTGGCCAGCTTGTTGAATGAATTTTCTTTTCATTCTTTTTTGACATATGACAGGTGTTATCATTACTACGTTTTTTTTGAAAATAGAACTATTAATATTCCACCAATAATGTTTTTTAAATTATCGTTCCATTTTGTTTAAAAATATTTTCTCCGTCGAAAATAGATAATTATCTTTTAATACGTAGGTTCGATTCCTACTTGTTTGAGTATTTTTTTTCATTCTTCATTTGACAAGTGTTATTTTTATAATAATATTTGAGTCTGAGTTTCTAAATTGATGTTGATTTCTGAAAGATATTAAACATATATAAATATGTGCAGGCGAGATCGGCAACGCGGCGAAGATGAACTCGGTGCTGCAGGTGGTGTGCGGCGTGTCGCTGGCGGCGCTGGCCGAGGGGCTGGCGCTGGCCGACCGCGCCGGCCTCAGCCAGGCCGACCTGCTGGACGTGCTGGCGCTCACGCCGCTGGCCTCGCCGCACCTGGTGCTGAAGGGCCGCGCCATGCTGGAGTCCTCGTACTCCACGCACCAGCCGCTGGCGCACATGCAGAAGGACCTGAAGCTGGCGCTGGGGCTGGGCGACGCGCTGGAGCAGTCGCTGCCGCTCACGGCCACCACCAACGAGATCTTCAAGCACGCCAAGCGCCTGGGCTACGCCAACCACGACGTGGCCGCCGTCTACATCCGCGCGCGCTTCTGACGCTCCCGACGCGCCGCTTCTGTTGTCATTAAGTTTGTATGTTACATCAATTCATAATAAATCGATCGCTCTTAGTACGTTCGTGTTGTTTCATTTTGATATTAAGTTAATGTCATCATTGTATGTTATTTGCTTCCAGCGTTTGATTTGTGCGCTTTTAGAGAAGCGAGTTTTGAAGGAATATTTTTTTTTCACTTAGAAATTTACCTAGAATTTTACTTTTGGTACAGTTTTAAAGATCTCGAAAAGGCGGATTCGTGAAATGTATAGACGATATTCGAACTTGGACCTTTGATGTGATAGGGGATTAAATAAATCCTACACGTTAGCCAATCGTATTTCATTGAAAAAGCTTCCACGCGCTTGTTGCCAGCCTCAAAAATTGTCTTAAAATAAAAGATTTGTAACTTTACCCTACATAGAAAGTATTAGTGTAATAAAACGAAACGCATGTGTAGTAGTTACCCGCTACTAATGTCACATGGCTTAATTTTTTTTAATAAATAACTTTTTTATTTATGAATTACTCCAAATTAATCTATTAGTATTAATTTTACTTACATGTACATGTATGTATGTACTCTGAATTACACTCAGTCCTGCATAATATGCTTTCTAAAAAATGCTGACTGGAAGAAATCTCTACTAGAAATAAATTCACTTTTGCCAACAATGTTTCCAATTCTGTACTTATGTCACAAATGCAATAAAAATATATATAATTAAATAACAGTCTTAAGTGAAGTTTATTTAATACTGTAAGTCGTTGTTAATATTAGTGCGTACAAACGCACAAACAAGCAATAAAAATCATAATTTTCAGTTAAAAAATGTAATAAAATAATTTTCACTTATTAAACATTTTGGGTTTGCATCTAAACGACATTCAAATTCATCTACATTTGTGAGATAATAGGAGTATTACAAAATTATTAAAGAAAAGTTAGAGCACAGCCTGAATTTAGTTGGTTAAATAGTGTATAGTAGTATTTAATGAATATAATGAACTGCGTTCTGCTACCAAAAAATATATATTGAATAGTGGGTAGGGTTCAGCAATTGTGGAAGCGTGCTGAGGGGTAGCTTATTTATTAATTATTTACCTTATAGTCGGTCTTAGGATAATAGAAATTGTACAGTACCTTATCTTCATAATTCACAACACAAACACTGATTGTTCACGGCCGCCATGGAATGTTTCACATTAGTCTTCTTCACTTAGGGTTACTTGCACTATTATCTTTTGTAGGTTTGTTTTTGTCAGGTTCAATATCAAGAGGGAATACACAAAAGGGAAATCAAATAAGGCTGAGGGAAAATCACACCGCTAATTAATATATCGACTCAGGAAGGACGTGCGCTCGCGTCGGCCGTCTCACGTGCCCCTTTTACTACTTCTCGATAACTACTACTGACCGCTCGCGCGGGGTGTTCGCACAAGACTCCAAACTAGTCGGGGTTGCCATATATGAACAAACATAGCCCCCGCCCTAAACATCTAATGTTTACGAGAAAATGGGAGTAGCTAACTAATAGGTAGACGAACTAATTTGGTTAAGGCTCTCTTTAGGATACCTGTCGATGTCTTAACATCGACCACACGCACAACGTTATCTTTACCAGGATAAATTTGGGAAATGCGACCACGTCGCCACTGTAAAGGGGGTAAATTATCATCTTTTATGAGGACTAGCTCGCCTACTGTTGGAGGATTCACTGGATCAGTCCACTTCTGCCTAGTTTGCAGAGTGTATAGGTACTCTAACTGCCACCGCGACCAAAAATGTTGAGTTATCTGTTGCACTACTTGACAACGGGTTAAACGATTAATTTTTACATTGTTATAGGGATACTCCGGCAAAGCACTAAGAGGTTGGCCAAAAAAATGACCAGGCGTCAAAACTTCTAGATCGTTAGGGTCATTAGATAAGGGACATAACGGCCGGGAATTTAATACCGCTTCAATTTTAGCAAAAATTGTAGTTAATTCCTCGAATGTTAAAGGAGTTTCATAAACGACCACCAACTCTGATGATTCCTTCCTTGTCAAGAAAGAGTGAGAGTCGTCTTAGGGAAGACCGCAAGGAAACGCCACGTTTTAACAAACTCAGCTCATCAGAAAAACAATAAGACTGTACTATTTTTACTAAATACAGGAGTGCACGCCTTCTTTCTTGAGTAGATAAGGATACAGATAGCTCAACGGGCAAGTTTCGGGTTTTATTTACAAACCTCATCATATAACAGGTCACGCCAATTAATTTTGTAAAGGAACTAAAACGTTCAAGTGAGAATAATGGATCAGGTGCAGGTAAGGAAGTAGTGGTTAAATACACTACTGCGGCAAAGGCGGATTCTGACGCATCACAGAAACCATGTATTGAATAGGAAAAGGAACTGTCAGTAAAGACACGCCGCGGGATTGAAATATCTTTAACACACTCAAGGGGTTAGCAATCATGGGTTGAGGGGTCTCTTCGACCTTCCAGAATCTCTCGATGAGACGGGATAAGGATATTCCAGTCATGGGGGGCTCTAATTCACCATAATCGGCAGCGACTGGACCACAAACAATATAACCAAAAATTGTAGATAAAGCAGTAAGGCCGTTAAAGTTAAATATTTTATCTTGTAATAAAAGCGCGCCGAACACGTCAGCACCCAATAGTATATCTATCGGGCCAGGCTTATTATAGGTAGGGTCAGCAAGGGAAAAATCACTATTAGGAAAAAACACAGACTCAGGGAACTCAAACTCAGGATGCGTACCGGCAATCACATCTATAACTATAGCAGAGGTTGACACCTCAGGGAAGGAATTATACAAAGGTTTAAAACACAGGGAAATAGAACCACGGGAAACCACTAAAGGAATATTACCTATGCCACGTACAGGGGCACAGGAGGGGGAGATGGTCAAATTGAGGTAATTAACAACAAGATCGGTTGTAATGAGGCAACCCTGGGCACCGGTATCACATAAGGCACGCGCTTCAATAAAATAGCCACTAGCAGTTTTAACGTGTAATTTAACAGTAGGCAATAATATAAGGGAATTGGGTGAGATATTCAGGCAAGGGGAAGGGGGAGTAATACAAGTATCTAGCTATGTGGGTCTATCTTCTCTATTATAGGAATTATCACGATATCTTATATTATTTTCAACCTGTCTAGGTTGGGGCGGAGCATTTTCTCTGGGGGGAGAAGCTCTCTGGGAATGTCGTTGGGGGGAGCGCTGGAGTTGCGAAGGGGAATATTTCTTATGCTGGCCCCCGCCCATATGGGGACCGCGGGTAGAAGAAGGACAGGTACGCGGATAATTGCGTTTATTAAATTTGGAATTATAATTATACTTGCGATTGGATGAGGTGGGATACATTGGGTTACGGAAATCATTAAAACATAGCATAGTGTGATGGGATGAGCGACCGCAGGTTGAACTTTTGTAGTCCCGCTTGCACATAAGAATTGAATGTTTGTCCAAACACCTATAACATAACCGGGAATGTTTTACAAATCCCGATCTTTCTCTAGGATTCATAGCTCTAAATTCGGGACATTCACGGAGGTAATGGGAAGAGGAAGCACACAGGTAACATTTTTTACTATTATTTATTACAGGTAACATTTTTTGTCTATTATTTAATATAGGGGAGGGAGGAGCCGCAAAGTAAGTATGTTTAGGTACAGTACTTTTAAATTTCGTCAGGTTAGAATCTACAAGGGAGGTGTTGCCAACGTTGTCATGGTGACGACATTCGTCTTCCAAAAAGGTAGTAAGATTTTTAAAGGTAGGTAATTCATCAGCGTCACCGCCATAACAACGCTCAAAACGGGATTTCAAATCAGAGGGAAGCTTAGTCAAACATATATGTACTAACATATAAGACCATGAGGAGACGGGTAACTCTAAACGTTCTAAACAGCGATAGGCAGTTAACAAGGGGTTCAAAAAGGCCGCGCGCAAACCTGTAAATTTATTCGAAATCTCCGGCAGGGTAAGTATCTGGGTTATGTAGGTATCAGCAAGAACCCGTGTATTGTGATACCGCTGTTTCAGCGACTCACGAGCAACTTCATAGTTGCCTTCTTCAATTTTTAAATGTAGCAACAACCGCTTAGGTTCATCTGTCAAGGATCCAACCAAGTACTGTAATTTCATTGTGGGGGTTAAATGGTGTTGGGAATCTACTACACTGTCAAACTGATCAATAAAACTTATCCAGGAGTCAGGACGTCCATCAAACTTAGGGATAGGTAAATCAGGTAATCTATTATAAGAAGTTCGCTCAGTAATATTTTTACTACTCATTCTTACGGGTGTACTGGCCATGACAGGATCAACTACGGGAGCAGGTGGGCACAACTCTAAATGACGCACCCGGAGGTCGTCTATTTTCTTATTTACTAAACGCACTTCTTTTTTTACATAACTAATTTCTTGGTAATCGATAGCCGGGTCTAACCCACCCAGGAGCACTGAGGACGCGTTTACAAATAAATTACAATGAGAATCTAAATCCTTGAACCTAACTAATAATCTAGGTATTTCAGAAGTGCCAAGAAGTTCCGAGGTATCGGCAATCCAATCGGAAACAAAGCGTACCACACCTATATTTTTTCTATATTCTGCGCTTTCCGTATACAAGGAACATTTTACTGTTTCATCATGAGTAGCCATTTTAAATTATCAAGTAAACTAATAAGTGAACTAAAATATTAAAAATTAATAAACGCGTAATAAACAATGAACCCACTACCAACGGGCGAGATCAGAAATCAAGTAAACAAATAACTCAACTAAAATATTAAAAGAATAATAAACTCGTAATAAACAATGAATCCACAACAACTGGCGAGATAAGAAACCAGTTACGGTCAAGTTCAGGGACGCGTCGAGTCGGCGATCTACATATATCACAATATAACAAAATAATATGATATACAATATGACTACAATTAAGGCTTAAGCTTCATTTAAATAAAAATAAAAAAAAAGGGTAACAATAAAAGTGTAGGGATAATATTTTAAAGTAAGTTAGTTTTTTAAGGAAATTATATTAAAATATTTTAACTAACTTCAATTATAATTTAAAACGGGATAGGTAATAACGTATAGGCGTAATATTATATGAGAAGAAACTGCTTAGCATTCCATGGATTCACCGTGCGGGTGCCGGGCCCATCGCGTTGTAGGAAGAGGAGCTCCGATCAGCGCTTGGGACTTGCGACCCAAGTGTAGGTTTAAAGGGGCCCCTTTAAAATGCATTAACGCTCACCTTCACTGTCTGAGCTCCTCCCACTACCTAACCAAATTCGAAAAGATTCTGCTAATGCCGCCTTTGAAGTACGTTCTAGAAATGTATTAGTAATAGTTCTAGACAGGCCGAGATCTTTTAGCAAGCTAAAGAGAGATTTCGCTGTTATACCTCTCGCTCCTACTTCTACCGCGTATGAATTTACTCTAAACCTATTCCTGGTCAGTTCGTTAGTAAGCTCGAAATATTTATTAAGTTTGAAGCTATGACTTTTAGGTATATTAGTCTCCCACGGAACTGTAAGTTCTACCAGTACTACGCGTTTTAGGTTTCGAGAATAAAGAAAAATATCAGGTCTGGATGACGAAACACCAATGTCCTCAGGGATTTTATACTGTTTCTCATACGTGTCCATCAAAAGAGTCCAATCAGGAGCTGGATCTAATATTGAGAAAGGTTTTTGCGTGTGTTTTTTAACAGAACCTTCTTTCACAAACTCTGTTGAACGTTTGCTGGTTGTAATGTTTCTCTGTGCTCTTGCTACTGAAAGACTAACGGCTTCACGTATAATTTCTAGTACCTTGTCATGGCGCCGCGAGTATTGACCACTTTCCAGGAGTACCCTACACCCCACCAGCATATGTTTAGCTGTCCCCACTGCCTCTTTACAGATGTAGCAAGATTTATCGGTAGCTTTACCCCATCTCACTAAATTACTTTGATCTGGAAGAGTCATTTGGAACGCATTCAGGTAGAATTTTAATAGTGCTGGAGACCAGTCATGAATTAGGGTGCGCCATTTTAAAGCTAAAGGGATACAAAATTCTCCCAGAGTTAGCCACGCGTTTTGCATTTCTAACCCCATTGCGTGCATCTTATACCTATCATTCTCGTCTTGCCGTATAAAAGATTTATTATGTCCATATCTTGAACTTTCCTCTTTGATCCTAACCCTACTTTACTTGATTGTGCTCCTATCATAAATTGTTTATGGAACTTAAGTCTTGACTCGAGCTCTTGGACACTTCTGTCTTTTGGAAGTGAGGTAACAATCTCATCTCGTGATTTTCCCAGGATATGTGTTTTGGCAACTCTTAGATGTTTATAGAGCTCCGATGGTTTCTTTAATCTCAACCCAAAGTTATTTTTTTCCCTAAATAAGGTTGAGGTGTCTGCCGAATGCGCTAGCCCAAGCCAAAACTTCAGTATCTTTATGACGCTTGCATCTAACTTAGCCAAGAGGGTTTTATTAAAATCATATACGAGGAAAGGCCAATTCAGACGTGATGTTAGAAAATTGTCGTATATCCAAACTTTTTTGACATTACTTATAGGTTGATGTTCTACCTTTTCAAGATCTGTCAAAAAGCTGTCGACTAGTACATCTAAAGATGGAGTACGGCCTTTATAATCTATTTTCTTGCCGAGAAATTTAAAAGGTGCCGCTTCGAATAATATAGAAATGCTTTTACCATCTATTTTAAGTCCCGGATCGTATGAGGTATATTTAGTGTTTCGTCTACCCAGACATAAGCAGTGACACTTACTAGGTTTTGTCCTCATTCCCTTCGTCCACGCACAAAATTCTTCTACTTCATCCAATAGCAGCTGACATTGCTTTGGATTCCTAGTAAGTATCGCGAGATCGTCCGCAAAAGCAAGAATGGATTCTGTGTGTTTATTTTTTAACTTAAACCGATAACCCCATTTTCTCTCATGTTTAATTAAATTATCTATTAAAATATTTATGACGATATTAAATATTATTGGGGATAAACAACAACCCTGGAAAAGACCTACTCTATAGCTTAAAGGTTTTGAATTACCGTTTTTTGAGGTTATAACGAATTTTAATTTTGAATAGTATGACGCGATTATGTTGCTTACTATTGTAGGAAAGTTGTACCATTTTAAAGCAAACATCAATAGATCGTGTTGTACTGATCCGAACGCGTTTTCTAAATCTATCCAACATACCGTAATTTGCCTCTCACACTTTCTGGCGTCTTTTAAGCTTTCGGTTAACAAAGTATTATGCTCCAGGCATCCAGAAATTCCAGGTAGGAACCCTTTCTGGTAGTTCGGCCTGAAGTACCTATTGCTAATCATAAAATGGGTCATTTTCGTTTGAAATATTGAGAAAAAGATTTTAGACAAAGTATTCGTAAGAGCAATCGGCCTAGTATCCTTTGGATCTGTTACCCGGTCTTTTTTGGGAATGAGGACAAATATCGCTTCTCCAAATGACGTAGGTATTTGCTTTCTTGACCAGATTTTACCATATAAGTTGTGGAGGTGTTTACGAACAGATGAACATTTTTTGTAAACTATATAGGGGATACCATCAGGACCTGGAGCTGATTTAGATGGTTTCTTTTTGATTTGATTATTTATTTCCTCTAAAGTTGGTGGGTCAACTTGAAAGTCAACGTGAGGAATCTCAGGTCGTTGGTTGTTTGGCTCCATATATAGCCTTTCTATATTAGGCACTTCGTACGTGATTTTATAATGTTCATAAGTTGCCTCATCGGTCAAGAGAAGCTTACCTCTATCTTCCTTAAAAATGTTTTTAGAGTACTCAAAAGGATTTTTATCGAAAGCAACCTCGTGTTTTGCCCGATCAAAATTTGTATGACGTTCCGCGATCTGTATCGATATACCCTGAATTAATTTCAAGGTTGACCGTAGCGCCCTAGACAATTGGTGACTAAGATAATTATCGCCTAGAGCTTTGGCCGCACGAAGATTCTTTTTTAGCTCTCTTTTTTTCCTCCTCATTTTCGACTTGAACGCGTTTTCTTTGTTTTTACGAGCGTAATGATTTGAAGGTGGATATATTTCGTTGAAATAGTCATAAATAGTTTTTTGGAAAGTCTCTACTTGCATGTCTAACTCTTGCTTCGAGCCCGGATGCTCTAACAGGACCGCTAATCGTTCGTCGTGTACTTTCCATGTCGATTGCTTTAAATTGGGAATGCTAAGACGTGTCCGGGTGGAAATGGACTCCTGATATTTTTCACTCAATGGCTCACCATGGGACATATGAGGGTCAACTCTATCCGCAGTGATAGTCGAAGAGCTTACCGACGATAGCCGTGCTTCAACACCATCATGTGTTTTAAGATGTTTAATATACCAGGCTCTTCTCTTGTAATTTTTCCCGCACGTGGGGCATATATGTAACCATATTATGTGTATTTATTATATTTTATATTTAATATATAAAATTATATTCAATATTTATTTATATATTTTACACATTATACATTCACCCTACACAATTATATATTCAATATTATATGTATAAAAATTTCATATAACATTATTTTTTAAACAACTCGATGCGAACACGTTTTAAAAGGTTAGGAAATCAAATTATATTGTAATTATGCGTTAGGTACCAAATTAAGAGCCAAAATACCAAAACGGGAGAATAACACTGTAATCAAAGGGACTCAGGGGCATGAAACTACGCTATAATCTTATCTTCATAATTCACAACACAAACACTGATTGTTCACGGCCGCCATGGAATGTTTCACATTAGTCTTCTTCACTTAGGGTTACTTGCACTATTATCTTTTGTAGGTTTATCTTTGTCAGGTTCAATATCAAGAGGGAATACACAAAAGGGAAATCAAATAAGGCTGAGGGAAAATCACACCGCTAATTAATATATCGACTCAGGAAGGACGTGCGCTCGCGTCGGCCGTCTCACGTGCCCCTTTTACTACTTCTCGATAACTACTACTGACCGCTCGCGCGGGGTGTTCGCACAAGACTCCAAACTAGTCGGGGTTGCCATATATGAACAAACAAATAGTGTAACTGTTTTTAATGGCGGGATACGAACCCGTGGCTCGCATGCAAGAGGCGTGGGTTCAAATCCCGCTGCGTTCAAAATTTGATATGTTTTTTTAAGTATTTTTCTATCCTTAGTGTGGATTATATAACACTTTAAAAATCATAAAAATATTTAATATAAATAGCATTCTCTCTCACCAAACGATTTTTTGAAATAATCTTTGTAGAGCGGAAATTTGTAAAAATCTACATACAGAGATGCTAACATCGAAATAAGTTGTACAAAGCGTATAAGGATATCGGCGCAGCGTGATGAAGAACGCATTGCTTAGTAGTCAGTGCGCTTGCACGGTTCGCAAGAGGGCGCGGTTTCAAATCCCGCTG
The DNA here is from genome assembly GCA_037178615.1 of Dione vanillae. NCBI lineage: Eukaryota > Metazoa > Arthropoda > Insecta > Lepidoptera > Nymphalidae > Dione > Dione vanillae. The sequence goes on from JAZFAU010000769.1 coordinate 11,579, forward strand.
CCTTCAAATTTTTATATGTTTTCTTTAAGTATTTTTCTGTCCTCAGTATGGATAAACTCTCTTAATATCATAAAATGTTTTTTAATATATAATTATAGAATGTGATTTAGTCACAACAGATATTAGATATGTTATATGTTTATACATCAGTCACCGAATTTATTAACAAAACGTATAACAAGCATATGCACTTAAAATTAAAATATATATATATATATATATATATATATATATATATATATATATATATATATATATATATATATATATATATATATATATATATATATATATATATATATATATATATATATATATATATATATATATATATATATATATATATATATATATATATATATATATATATATATATATATATATATATATATATATATATATATATATATATATATATATATATATATATATATATATATATATATATATATATATATATATATATATATATATATATATATATATATATATATATATATATATATATATATATATATATATATATATATATATATATATATATATATATATATATATATATATAAAATTTGGCAACATTCCAGTACTTTCCATTCAATAGAAATAAAATCGAAAATGTACACCATTCAAACTACTTATAATCTAATGAAGAGCAATTTCCTGCGAGCCTTGGATTGATTTCGATAATGACCTTCAGGGACGACGGCAGATTTACGACAAATTAGTGCTAAAATACAGTGATTTACAGCGGGCTGTCACGCCACGCCGCGCTGCGGTTAGCGAATAAAAATTATAGTACGACTACATATGAACGATGTAAGGAACGCGTCGTTAGGGAAACTTGTCGACAAGGTTTTATTTTAATTTTAAAAATAACTATTTACTTAACAATGTGACAGTTTCTTTTTTTATGTTTTTTTTTCATTGTGGCATAAATAGCAGCATATTATATAGAGAGGAGTGGCTTAGAATTACAATTATTGCAATTTTGTAGATTTATTTCGTTTTCTATATATATAATATTTATACTTATTAAAATATATATTCACAAAAAATAAATCATTATGTTAACAGTAAAAGTGAATGTAAAAGGAACATTAAAAAAATATTTTAATTGTAAAGTATTAAAATTAATATACCACACATTTTAAATAAACTTACGAACAAACTAGGTATAAGTATGATTTATAATCGTAAAACGTTTACGACACGTTAAATACAAGTCATGCGATGCCGTGATATCATTACGAAAGAAACTTGTACAAGGAAATTAGAAAAATGCCAGTCGTATTGTAGATTTACCCCTAAACATTCAGTTTCGTGCCAACATTTGATACAACCCTTTCAAGTAAAAAAGTTAAAATTACTTTTTCTTTTAAATTTTTATTATCTGTGGTATGACAGATAATTTTATTAATCAAAATGAAACATGTTGTTCAGTTGATTTTTGATTTAAAGCTTTTTCTTTTAGGGGCGGTATTTAAAATTTTGTGTAAAAGTGCAGTTTGAACCATGTCCTTCTTAACGGAGTATTTTGATGAATATCGGCAGCATCCCATCAAGAAAACCAAAATGTAAGTTGATAAATATTTTGTTTATTTTAATATATAACGTATGCCCTTCCTACTTATAAAAGATCCTTATATACTTATTAAAGATCCTTGGCGGCAAAAAATTATGTTAATTCTATATCTAAATATTTAGAAGACGGAGAGTGGAGTCACTGGATTGCTTGACATTACGTTCTCTGTGCGTACCATGCAATGCGGAAATAAAATGATCGAATCTAACATACGATCATTGCTATAACTGAAATAAGATCGTTGCTTGAATTAATTTTTTTTATAATAACTCTTAATAACCTAAAAATATTTTATTTAATCTTTACTTATGTTCACATTAAGGCACTTTAAGGCTTTGCATATATAATTTTATATAGTTTTACATGTTCGAGTAAAACATAAATAATTATATTTGTAGATGCCGCCCAGAAGACAGATGGGCAAAATTAGAAGGAAAATGGCTGGATCCGAAAACAGGCTCTGAAGACGTTAGTTTTAACTTACATTTTTAAGGATAGTAATCAAAAATTTCAATTCATGTGAAGCACAAAATTAAAGTTTTGTAGGCTGTATAACTGACCTAGAATGATAAAATTTGGCAAATACTAATCTTTCATAATATAGTGAGTTTCGTCCTAACATTACGTCTAACCCCATACCCCGATTTCCCCTGGTTAGGACTTCCGAACTCATAGGATTCTGTCAACTGGACCAGATCTGATCACGAACTGACCCTGATTTACGAATGGCTCGTGTGTGTGCTCTAAGCCGTCATTGACTGTACCTGAACATTTAATTATACAGATACAAAACCATCTAACCCGAGTGCAATCAGCTAAAATACTATTTTAGATAGTATAATATTCATAAATTAGATTCAAAAAATCTAATTTATGAATACTATTTTAAATAAATTAATTAAAATAACGTTATGGGACTTAGGCGTAGTGTCTGCCTGTAAACGCGAAGGTTTGTGGGTTCGATTTCCACTCAGTAGAAATGATTTTTTTTTTCACTTCCATTTCTACGCTTTGGCAACTAGGCAAAGCGTGGCGTTGAGTTCCACCACTCAACACGCAATGCCTTGCAATGGCAAAGCAGAGAACGGAGTGTTTTAACACAGTTCCTGCGGTTCCCTCTGCCAATCCTGCTATGTGTGGGAAGCGTGAAGTTAGTAAAAAAACTTTAAATTCATTAATTTCACAGAGATCATGGACAGAGGAAGAAATAGAGACGTTCATTAAAGCTACTATGAAAAGTTTGCGAGGACAGTCCACGTACTACAACGACTACTGCGCCCATTTGTCCACTGGTTAGATAATAATGTGTTATAATATTTAGGTGCCAGCTATAATTAGTTGTAATTACAAGCGCAACCTAACTTTTTTGTCATCTTCAAAATAGAATAAATTTTAAGCTATTTTACACTTCTCTTATCTATATAGTATAGTACATAGATTAAGAAAATATATGCCTTAGAATCAAATTAGGATACTTTATATTTATTCGATTTACTCAATAAAAATCGAATCTACTACCAACACCTGTCTCTCGCGATGTGCCACCATGACCTAGACACCGTCTAAGACTAAATCACTCCGTTTCTTCATAGAACCTTCTTACTACTGTAAACTGTTGCTATTTGTTACTAAATCGTTATTTAGAATTTGAGGTAGATTAATATAATTGTTACAATATCTTGCATAATATGCTTAAACAAATTTCTACATTTTAATTAAGCGCTAAGAGAGGCGAGTTTTTGATTTAGATTTTTACTTATGGTACCGTTTTAAACATCTTAAAAAGGCTAATCGGTGAAAAATATAGCCGATGTTCGAACATGAACGTTTCGGTTGATAATTGACTAAACAAACTCTACATGATAGCCAATTACATTTGCATGAAAAACAATTGCGCGCGTTTTTCGTCAGTTTCGAAAATTCTGTCTTCTCACAAAAAAAAGATTTCTAACTTTACCATCACCAAAAAGTGTTAAGTTAATGAAACAAAGCGTATGTGCCCGAGTAACCCACTGGTTTCATTACGCTTAGAGAGTTCATAGTAGTCGCTAGTAGTGAATCACGTGAAGTTATTTAGATTTTAAACTTTTGCTCTACAATCGATCACCGTCTGTTTTGGTGCAGAAGCGTAGCGTCTACCTGTAAAGGAGACGGTTTATGGGATCGATTCCCACTGGGGGAAGATGGCTTTTCTAGTTCCATTTTCTTCGCTCTGGTAACAATAGGCAAAGCGCGGCATTGAATTCCACCAGGGACTAAGCAACAGAGTGTCTTAACACTAGGTTCCTATGGTTCCTGTAGTTCCCTCTGAATACTCTGCCATGTGCGGGACAAAGCGTAAAACCAAAAAACCGATAAAAAGTAAATATGCCTACATCAAATGAGTATCTTTGTAACACAATTGTTAAATAAATACTTTATTTCAAATTTATTTATCATTTGTCTCTATCACTTGTCATATACACATACCATATGTATCTGACATTTAATATAGATTCTAGGTATCAATATAGTATCAGCATATCGATATTGGACACAAAATATGAAGAATTACATTTTTTAGATATTTTGAAGGATTATTATTTTTTTAATAATATGACAGGGAGTGTTTATTCTATAATAGATAGTAAATAAGTTAAATTGAACCCAAAACTAGGGTAATTTAATATTCTACTGTGCCATGGTTGTCTAATTTGGCATTAATAATGTAGTTTAACTTCATTCTACTACTAGTTTTCTTTTTCTTCACGCTTTTTCCTGCACATGGCAAGATAGGCAGAGGAAACCGCAGAAACCATAAGAACCTAGTGTTACGACACTCCATTCCCTGCTTTCCGCCATTTTCGAGGCATGTAAAATGACGGAACTCAATGCTGCATTTTGCCTAGTTGCCAGAAAGAAAATAAATGGAAAAATCCATTTTCCCCGAGTGGGAATCGAACCTACAAACCGATCAGACGATCCTCATTCTTCAACTAGACTAAGTGATATTGTTTGGTAAAAGAACCAATTTATATAAACATGTGATATATACTTCATGTCATGACTATATCTTTGGTTCCGGATATAACTTACTGTAAGCTCGTGACCGCGGATCATTCGTAAATCGTACGTTATGAGGACATTTGTCTTTATGACAATGTACTTTTTCAGGGTTCTCTTATATTATATTGGGAATTGATTTCCACATAGAGGTAATGTATATGTAATTATTTATGCGAATATTATAGAAATAAAGAAATTGTTGGATGACAGTTGTTTTATTGAAGTAGGCTATATAAAGTATATTATGTTTAGCGTTTCAATGTAACCTTTGAAACTTTGTACTTGCTGTTAGATTTACTTCGTGTCTCTTTTATAGCTTTAATTGATATCACATTTTTATATAATTCTTATATATTAAGTTATTTCATTTTAACCATGCATATGAACTACGAAGCAGTATAAAGAAGAGTTTGTTTCGTTAAAATAATGTCAGAATATTTTTTTTAGCTTCACGCTTTATTCCTCACAGGGCAGGCTAGGCAGAGGGAACTGCAGGGACCGTGGAACCTAGTGTTAAGACACTCCGTTGCTTAGTCCCTGCTTTCTCCGTCCCCACATTTCGCCGTTTTCGAGGCATTGCGTGTTGAGTGGCGAAACTCAACGCCAACGCGAAATAGAAAAATCCATCTTCTCCGACTGGGATCGAACCCAGTAACCGTCGCGTTACAGGCAAACGTTGCGCCCCTGCGCCACGACGGTCCTCGTGTCAGAAATTATTATTTGGAATAGAAAATGGATCTTGATAGTCCAATTACAAAGGAAGGCTATAGATGGCTATATCATGTCATAAATCGTTTCAATGTCACTCACTAGGCCTTAAAAAGGATGATTTTTTTTAATTAATTTAGATAATCATACACACAGATTATTACTTAACACTATTTTTTTTATTTCTTATGTTTTTGTCGGCTAAAATAGTGCCGTCATATATTTCATCGTCATTTAGGGAACTCTAGTGAATTATTAATAGAGTATTTAAATAGACAAAGCAAATAAAAGGATTTTGTTAGTAAATATATGTATATCTGATTGTATAGAATTCAAAACAAGACCCTTTGTACCTCGCCCCAAGAAACGTCCTACGTGTAAGCAAGACAGTGCCAAAGAAGAGGAGGTTCCAATACCACCAGCGCCCAAACTTGCCATCAAAGATACGGAACTCATGAAGGTGGCGAGAGATTTGTATGAAAGAGACATGAATAAACCTACCCTGGAACCGTTGCCTACCTTTATAAGGAGTTAGTACTTAATTAAATGCTGAGCGATTGTACAATTAAAGATTTTTACTTGGTAAAAATTCATAGTAGGAAGACGAAACGACGTTGTACACTACCTCTACTTTCCCCCCCAATTGGGAATCAAACTCATAACTATTGCGCTCACAGTCAAATTTGAGAATGTAGGAAATAGTGATAAATTTGAATGTATAATATTTACAGCTTTGGTACGACTTACGCCTATAATCTGCCTCTAATTTCTTATCCGGTACAAATAAAATAACGTAAATACCATACACGTATTATGAATGAATAGGAAATGCTTGCGCCGGTTCTTCTCAGGTCTTAAGCAGTAATTTTAGTCAACTGGTGGTGAATTAAATAAATTATTTGACGTTCAAGAAATGAAATACATAACTTCTTATTTTAAAGAAAATTATTTTACCATAACTTAAAATTACTTCTTCGAGAAACATAACTAAATAGTGTTTTTATTATCTTAAACCATATCGTGCAACCAACAGTATCAGGCTACGTCCGTCCGTGTCTATACAAAACGGGTATAAGCGAGTATCAAGAGAGTATAGCACGACTCGCCTACGAGATGATTAGAGATGAGAGGATACCTCGCTATGTCGCACATAATGGATGTCGGCCGGTGTGGGGGCTTCCTCCGGAGGGGGTGCGCCAGCCCGAGCTCGATGGAGCACCCTACGATGGAGAGAGGCTGTATTGAGATGGTATGAAGATACGGACATGGTAATGCTTTGATTTGTATTACACACCGTCTTGTAAATAAAAATAAAGACTGATGATTAAAATATCAAAAAATCTAAATAAATTAACTGCTTTGTTTTGGTATTTGTTTTACATTCATTTATACCTTGTGTATATATATTATAAGCCTATAATTTTTCTACTCTTTTATATCTGTACTATGTTAATTCAAAATTTCGAAAATGTATAAGACATTAAATATATACATAAACGGTATGTTGGATAGATTTAGAAAACACGTTTGGATCAGTACAATACGATCAATTGATGTCCGCTTTAAAATGGTATAATTTTCCTACGACAGTAAGCAATATAATCACGTCATACCATTCAAAATTAAAATTCAATAACAAGTTCAATAACAAGTACACGGAATCCATTCTTCCTTTTGCGGACGATCTCGCTATACTCACTAGGAACCCAAAGCAATGCCATCTGCTATTGGATGAAGTAGACGAGTTTACGTGGACGAACGGAATGAGGACAAAACTTAGTAAGTGTCACTGTCTTTGTCTGGAAAGACGAAACACAAAATACACCGCTTCACGCTTTATCCCGCACATGGCAGGGTGGGTAGAGGGAAGTGCAGGAACCAAGCGAACCTAGTGTTAAGACACTCCGTTGCTTAGTCCCTGCTTTTTTTTTTCGTTCCCGCTTTCCGCCTTTTTCGAGGTATTGCGTGTTGAGTGGCGGAACTCAACGCACTTTGCCTAGTTGCCAGAGCGAAGAAAATGGAAATAGAAAAATCTATCTTCATCGAGTGGGAATCGAACCCAGAAACCGTCGCGTTTACAGGCAGACGCTTACGCCTCTGCGCCACGACGGTCCTCAAAGGACTAAAGAGTAATGTTCAAGACACAGACATAATAAAATCTTTTATTCGGCAAGACAAGAACGATAAGTATAAGGTGCACGCAATGGACTTAGAAATGCAAAATGAGTGGCCAACCATAGAAGAATTCTGTATCCCTTTAGCTTTAAAATGGCGCATCCTAATTCACGACTGGTCTCACTATTAAAATTCTACCTAAATGCGTTCCAAATGACTCTTCCAGATCAAAGTAAGAAGGGGTAAAGCTACCGAAAAATCTTGCTAGATCTGTAAAGAGGCAGTGGAGACAGCTAAACTTATGCTGGTGGGGTGCAGGGTAACCTTGGATAATAGTGGTAACTACTCGCGGCGCCATGACGAAGTACTAGAAATCATACGTGAAGCCGTTAAGACACTCCGTTACTTGGTCCCTGCTTACTCCGTCCCCACTTTCCGCCGTTATCGAGGCATTGCGTGTTGAGTGGCGGAACTCAACGCCGCGCTTTGCCTTAGTTGCCAGAGCGAAGAAAATGGAAATAGAAAAATCCATCTTCCCCGACTGGGGATCGAACCCAGAAACCGTCGCGTTAGCCGCGTTACAGGCAGACGTTGCGCCTCTGCGCCACGACGGTCCTCCACCAATTAACTTACTATTTAAATTTCTAATTTAATCACCAGTTTTAAAGTACGTTTAAATTTTTAACACCACGATAATTGTTACAAACATTTATACAACTCCCTATTTACGTTATGTAAAGCACTTATTTCAAACAGCTTCGACTATACGCTGAACTATTGCTTCACGCTTTATCCCGCACATGCAGAGGGAAACGCAGGAGTCATATGAAAATAGTCTTAAGATACTATATCCTCTGATTTGCGCCTTATTCCAAACATTCCGTGGCATATATTTATTTATAATGTTATAAATTCACTATATACTGTAACATTATAGTAGAGATGACATATTTTTTAAACATCCATAAACATATCAATTTTTATTATTCCTACAACATGTTTTAAGTGTTATTTGTATCTAAGTGTATATAAATACTTATTATTTATGAAACTTTTTCTAACACCGTCTTTCTTTGCTGTCATTCTGTCACATCAGTTGATATTGTAGAGTTTTTTGAGAATAATTAATAAATAGAGCGTCTTTTCAGATTAGTTCGAGTTAATACTAAACCGACTGGTTTGTTGCCAAGAGGTAATATACACGCTAAACAATATACGGTGTGTGTATATATTTATATATATATATATATATATATATATATATATATATATATATATATATATATATATATATATATATATATATATATATATATATATATATATATATATATATATATATATATATATATATATATATATATATATATATATATATATATATATATATATATATATATATATATATATATATATATATATATATATATATATATATATATATATATATATATATATATATATATATATATATATATATATATATATATATATATATATATATATATATATATATATATATATATATATATATATATATATATATATATATATATATATAACTAACTAACCTAACACATAAATATTTTATGTTTTGGTACTTATTTTCAAAATGCTTTAGCGTAGAATTTTTACCGCGCTTTTAAACAAAACGTAATATAGCCTATGTTGATAAATTGACTATACTCGTTAAAGCAAATAATATTTTTTCCAACCAGTAGTAAGGAAATTGAATAAATTATTTACTTGAATGGGAATCGAACCCAACTCAAATCGAAGAACAACAACACTCAATACATAATATCTCAAAATTGGGCAGAAAGTGGGTAACGGAGTGGACGGAAAGAAGGAAAACTTGTATAGTTCTATACTTACGCGAGAAATGGTGTGAAGCTATTTTTTTAAGTAAATACACCTTCAAAAACCTCATCCAATCCGTCAGCCATCACGGTACAACTAAAGCTAAAGTCATACGAGAGATAAAGCGTATGCTTAATGGGTAAAATAACAAATTAGCAATTACATATAAGTTTTGGACCTTTGAGAAACAAAGGGTTCCTTTGTGGAAGCACGACGTTATTTTTGCTGGCGACACGCCAAGTACGAGAAAGCTACACCTCGATTGTCTTTAGGACTTTTATTGAGCTTCAAACGTGCCATCTCTCATCGCGCTGGGTTTTGACGACTTCCGTATGTGTAAGTTACACGTACATTTGGTTGTGATGGCGCATTTTGTTGTGATTTTAATTGTTATATATAGATATTTGTAAATATAATAATACTATTTAGTTATAACGTTTCTTTAATGTATTACTTGTATATTACATAAAGTTTATAATTTAAGAGGGAACTGTAGGAACCTAGTGTAAAGTGTTAATTGTCATTAGAGGTATTGTGTGTTGAGTGGCGGAACTCAACGCCGCATCTTGCCTTGTTATACGAACATAGAAAATGAAAATAATTCATTCTACCCTAATGGGAGTCGAACTCACAACCATCTCGCATACAGTTCTGTTGTTTGTACATATAAAATAACACTCATTGATGCATACTTTATATTGTATCGTACATACTTTGTTTATGTTATATTATTATAGTATTCGTATCTAGTACATTTATTAATGAAAGCCGTCGACTGAGCCACGACGGTATCAATATCGTGTTTACTTTTGCTCTTCTTTTTCTTCTTCTTCTTCATTTTTCTATTATAGTACGTTATTCATATAAAAGATATAAATAAAACAAAATATTTAATAATTGTAGTTTAAGGGCGGCCTTATAACCCACGTGATCTTTGGAATAAAAAGATACAAGGATATTGGCTGTTACGAAAATAATTCTTCTCCATCGAATATTTAGTTAGTTTATCTGTACTAAATATTTCTGAAATTCAATTAGTATTTCTAATTTATTTTTATTTTCGTAAAAAATACTTTTAATGTTTAATGAACCATATGAATATATATTTCATTTACTGTTTTCTTACAATTTCTTAGATTTTTTGAATTTCTTTGTGAATTTGATTATATTTTTTAGAAATTTTTCTAGACATTTCTATATGTTTCACGTCATTTGTGAAAATAGTTTTATTTAAAACTAGCTGACCCGTGCCCACTTCGTTGGACATACCTAATGTTAATAATCCTTTTTTAGTACAGAGTGTTATGTTTTTATTTCTAACTTCCAAAAGGTGAGTTAAACGTAGGTATAGTTTGTGTTTGCATGCTAATACAAAATTCGAAAGTAACTCTGTCCAAAAGAAAAAAATACCTTTTCTGCGGGATTTGCAATAAACGAATTCCATGAATATCAAGTCACGAGAAAAATTAGTCTGGTTATGGTAATTTTAATTTTTCAAAACTTCTCTGTAAACTGTATTGGATGTAATTTTACCATTTGGAAGTAAAATATGTTGTCTATCAGGAGATCCAACCCGAGATAAGCCAACATATAACTGTCCATGGGAAAGACACGGCTTTCTCATGTCAATGCCCACCAGAGAGAATGTTTGACCTTAGGACTTGTTAATATTGAGGGTGAAAGAGATCTTCACTGGAAACTGTAGCCTTTTAAACGGTAGGGGTAAATCAGTGGGAATCATGGATATATAATAATTAATAGGAATACATAAGAGAATTTACACGTTTCATTATATTACGCGGACTACAACTAACATTACCCTTTACCTAAGTTACAATGGCCGATTGTCAACTACTCATGACCAATTAGAAAGTACATATTTTTCCCGATGCAAGGCCGTTAATCGTTGAGGAGTTGTTTTGGTACTCCATCATCAGCTAGACTTCATCATATGCATGTTGACTAACATCAATTGCTTAGCGACTATGTTAAAGAAATAGAACGAAACCCGTGAAACAGTTACTTATTATTAAGTTCTCATGACTATTTGTGGTCTTCATCAACAGTTCCACTTCATCAAATGTTATTTTTCGTGACAAAATGACCAAGATTCTTTGAAAAAAACCGAAATTACTATAGAGGTGCCTATAAAATTTAAGGAGTTCCCTCGTTTTCAGGATCCCATCACCAGATTTAGATTTTTTTATATAGCCTATGACACTCAGCAATAATGTAGCTTTCTATTGGTGAAAGAATTTTTAAAATCGGTTCAGTAGATCCCGAGATTACCCCTTACAATTTACAAACACACAAACTTTACCTCTTTATAATATTAGTATAGATGAAAGAACTTAAGAAAAAAGAACTTATTAAATTACAACTTATTAAATTATAGTTGGTTAAAAAAGGTGATTGGAATCCTCAACTAAGTAATAGCTTCCTACAATAGGTGACAGACGAATAAAGATATAATAAAACACAAATAAAACACAAAGAATTATTTTTATGCTTTTTAAAGTGTTAATCCACACTAAGGATAAAAAAAATACGTAAAGAACAAGCCTTAGTAGTTTGAAGAATTTCTATTTAAACTAAAATTGTTAAAAGTGTAACTATCATTTAACATCGTTTGTTCACATAATTTTTATAAATTTAATTTTTAAGGTAGAATATAGAAATCAAAGGAGGACAGGATCCAAAAACGTATTCTAATATTTAAATGAGATTAAATTTGAACCATTTTTATTCCAAAACAAAGAAGTAAGCGTTGGATTCCATCATTCTACATGAAATACGTTCTAAATCTGTAGATAAGGTGAAACAATATATAAATTACTTACATCTATTAGAAAACGGTTCTCAACTGCGTCACGCTGGCGTCAAATATCTTTAAGTAACAATAATGTCCATTGATACAAGTTTGATAGATACCCCACGTCGGCGGTTGCGTCGTCATTCAGCGAAGTAAACACATGTGTGTTCTTAAGTAGTCTTTACATTGAACATGCGACTTTTTGATTAAGTCTTCACTCCCACTTTGTCTTCGGTGTGTTGTCTGATTTGAATTTTGCTAAAAGGATTTAAGGCTTTTGGTTTTTAGTTGTACGCTTTATCCGCCTATAGCCGGATAGGCAGAGGGAACTGAGGTAATATGGAAAACTAGCGTTAAAAAGGCCGTTCCCCACTTGCCTTTTCGAGGCTTGTGTTGTTGAGTGGCCGGAACTCAACCGGCGCATTTGCCTAGTTTTCCAGTGCGACGAAAATGGACTAGAAATATTATATTTCCCGAGTGTGGGAATCAAACACAAGCCGTAGCGGTTACAGGCAGGACTCTAAGCCTCGTGATGATACGACGGTACTATATATAATTAATGTATTTCGTACTATAGTAACAGTATCAAGCAGGTACCGATTTTTTGATATAATTACTTTTTTTTACGGACAGTTATAAAAGAAAATAAAAATCTATGTTAAGAGGAAAACTTCGACTTTCCGAATTTCATTACGTGGAGTGGAGGTTTGATAACTCAAAGGCTCCTTTCACACCTCGTGATATTAAAAGGATAACAGATCAAAAATAAAGAGTTCATTCGTTTAATATAAGATTCTATATATTATGTATTAACAGTAATCTTAATTAGTATTATGATTAAGGAGCATATAGGTAAGTTAAAAAAGTTTCGGTACCAAGTGCTGTATGTCAATTATAGGTATTAAATAAACACATGATTCTAAATTAAATATATAAATATGTTGAATTGTGGAAACTGAAATCGGATAGTATATTTAATCCAATATATAAATATACCTACCATGGGTTATATGGTGCCATTAAGCTATGATGCGAAGTCCGTAGGAACTTTTGTCCACGTCCCATATACTGTGAAAGCCTACAGCGGCAGTGTTTCCAGCTCGATACGACATGGGTACCTTCAAAAGCGCTTTACCTCCATCTTAAGCCGCAACGGTAACACAGGGCGTCGGTGAATACTTACCATCAGGTTGGACCAAGAGCGCTGTTTGCCTGTCTTCCCATAAAAAAAAAGTCGTTCTTTGTATTAGTCTTTTGTTTTAGTAATTTAATTTAAGACGAAATTGAGGCTATCAAATTGGAATTTTGCACAACCAAACTTAGTAAAATTCATTATCAGTTCAATAGCTTTATATAATTAATTTTATAGCTGTCATGTGATTGGATATATACCTCAAAATGGATTTTTTAAAATTCAAAACAGAAGGTATTCAGATTAGCTCGAACAAACGGTTCAGTTTTATGAGATGGTACATGGTATAATTAATTAAAAATCAGGGCGGCGCAGGTTACGATAGTAAAAAAATAAAAACGTACATGTAAGTGTTAATAACGTCTGATTCCATGAACTATAAAATTAGGGACCAAACCTCTGTCTCGTGTCGTTGCAAGTGTATATTAATCTACAAATAAAATTACAACGATTACAAATTGGGGCAAATGACCGATATTATTCTAAAAGGTTAAAGAAAAGTTTATTTTGTTTACGAAAACGCATAAGTCTAATACTTGTCAGTTGTTATTAGTAAAATGACCAAAATAATCAGAAATATGCTACGATTAGTGTATTCTTAGGGCTATGGTTGTTATGAAGGATTAGATAGGCGATATTCTCACCGTAATCCGTCGTAGCAGGGCAAGGGAGCCTTGTGGAGCCTAGTGTTAATACTCCGTTCCTTCTTTCCATTTCGAGCCATTGTGGGGTCGACGTGGCGGAACTGAGTTAACCTACGATGGTTTCTGATTAAAGATTACTATAATAAACAATTAAAAATTATTTAACTAAATTATGCAAAATAAGAAAAGTTAGAGAGAATGGAGATTATGACAGAAGACAGGAGAGATTACACGGGAATATAAGTGTAAAAAGTCCACATAAATATTTTGATATATACATACATAGATCGTCTTCACATTCTATCCTCCCGGGGTAGTCCGGGTGAACGGAGCGCCACACGTTGCGGTATCTGGCATACCTTTGGGTCGTGTCCATTTTTCATGAACTTCTCTATATGTTGTTCAGGGCAGTTCTCTGCTTTTAACATCACATTTCTTCAGTAACTTGATATTTGTTTTCGAAAAGTTAAACCGAGGTCTCCCTTACTGTTTTACATTCTCTTTGCGTGGTATATCTTTTGGACATTCTTGTATAGTCTTTCTGTCGCAATGTGCCCAAACTATCTGAACACGTTCTTCTTTAAATCTCATATGTCCAAATTCTTCGCTGACATACCATCATGTATATATCTTAGGTGCAGCTAAGCGACTCTTCTTCAAGCTGAATTCGAAGAGATCGGCACTCTCTACAGCATTCGTTTTTATTCCTCTTCTGCAATACCCATATATGTTTTTACGCCTGTACAAAAATATATAGCAGAAAGTATTGTAATATAATAAATTATAAAAATAAAATAAAAAGCCTTTTATTTCTTACAAAAAAAACAATACAACAATTAAAAACTTATTTCTAGTTTAACGCTCAGCGAAGGAAAATTTTTTCTAGGTTTTAGATGCTTTTAGCAGTTTCGCCAGCCAAGGTTTTGCCAGCTTAGTTTTTTGACGATATCGTCCGTCCATCGGGAGTCGCGCGCTGTCTACATCTCTTTCTAGGTACTGATGGATCTATCCATGTTGACTTGGTGATCCAACTGTTATCTGTTTTCTTGACAATATGTCCAGCCAGTGCCAACTTCAGCTTTTTACAAAAAATCAGATAATCTGTAAACATTTAGTATTCTTTGCATGATGGTATGGGATATATGGTATGGTGTGTGATCTCCTTTCCATCCTCTTTGACACGTCCTGATTTTGCCTGAGCTGGTGGGGTATACTTTCACGTTGGCGAGCATTAGGTAATGATGACAGTATGCAGGTATTCATAACGGTTTGCTTCAGTTTCTATGTAAATGTAAAATACAATCATAGTTATTGATTTTTTTCGTAGTTCCTAAATAATACTAGTTAAAATAATATTATATTTTTATTTATATTGTCAACTCAGGCCTATTAATAAGAAATCCTTGCTGGACTGGCTCTGACAAATTTTGACTTTATAATCGGCCAAAGTATCATTTGTTTTATATAAAACGTAATATATTTTTATTAAAATTAACATGCTTAAGTAAATTCATGTGTCGCGCGTTAGCGCCCCTCCATAATCCGTCACTACAGCAGGGGTCAAGGGTGTAAATATTTGTAGTTTGCGTATAAAGATATTAATGTGAGCTTTCCGGGAGGTGGCGTTAAGGGGACGGTGGCCCGTTCGTGAATAGCCAGGTTTTTTTTTTCACTTACGGCACAATGACAGACGCCACTAAGAGAATACTTTGTATATGTAGATATTTTGTCTGTCTGTTCGCATTCATTAATTTGACAGACAATTGCTTGTATTGAATAATTATGAGGTATATCTATTTACAATAAACGGAAGCTTCATATTCTTATTAAAAAATTCATAAGTCACAACTGTAGTTTGAAACAGCAAAGGTATAGATATATGTTATATATATAATATAGTAATATAATATATATATATCATATATATATATATTATATATATATTATATATATAATATATATATAATAATATATATATTATATTATATATATCTATAATATATATATATATATATATATAGATATATATATATATATTAATATATATATTATATATATATATATAGATATATATATATTATATATCTAATATATATATATATATATATATATATTATATATATATATATAGAATATATAGATTAGATATTATATATATACCCTTACTATATATATATTAATATATATATAATACTATATATATATATATACTATATATACATATATATATCTATAATATATATATATATATATATATAATATATCTATATTATATATATATGAATATATATATATATATATATATATATATATTATATATATATATATAGTATATATATAATATATATATATATACAGACACTTTTCAATATTAGCAAATGATCTCTTCCAAGGAGCAACGCCACATCCATCCATATCTTAGCGTACTTTTGATTTTATATTATTATATCTATATATATATCATATATGTAGAAATTTATCTATATTAGATTATATTATATATATAATATATATATATATTATTATAATATATATAATATATTTATATATATATATATATATATATATATATATATATATATATTATATAATAATAATAATATATATACATACAATTTTTCATATTAGCACAAGATTATTCCAAGCGCGCCAACGCCACATCAATATCTTAGGGTATTTTTGATTTCCTCCAAAAGCTTCTCGTAGTGTTTTAAAGCATTGTAAATATATTCCTTGAAAAATTAATGTCGGTAAGGACGTAGTAGAGCTTTCCTATGTAAGAATTCCCTGAAAACACGATGCCGATTCCTCCAAAAAATAGTATTAAAACATTTTTAAAATGATTTCTCGAAACACTTACGAATGTTCAAGTAAAAAGCATGAAAGAACAATAGGAGAGAGTTATGAGAGGGTTATGATAGTGGACCCGAGGAGAAACAGGTATGCATGGACCGCAGCGTTTTGGCCGCTCGTTCTCTCTGACTACCCCGCTAGGGGGATTAGAGCGTGAACATTACAAAGATATGTTTAATAAGATTGCACAGGCTAATGAAAAAAAAAATATCAAAGTTGGTATTAGAGAGTTTTTTTGTATTATTAACACTTAATTTTTATAGCTACTTGTTCCGTACTTTATTATTGTCTACTTGTTTTGACATTAGTTTATTTTCTTCTGTTACATACAGGTAATATATATTTTCTCATTGTTATTTTTTGGTAGGTAGGGACTATTGGCAGCATTTTCTGGGAATAGGTTTTTTATTTATCGTGAATATAAAATCCACATTTTGGTTTAGCAAGAGAAGTCTACTGTATAGTAATACTTGTTGTACAGTATTAGGACGTAGGCAAGGATATGAAATTAAATATCAAAAAATATAAAATCTATATATTATAAGGCTTTTATTTTTTATAATATGATATCGAAAACTACATTTATCATAGTGAATGTCAATTTTTGCTGTATTAACGTTAGTACAGGCCAATTAAAACTATTCAAGATGCAAAAACTTCTGCAACGTGATTTACATTCGGACAACAGTGGTTGCAATAAAAACAAATGTTACTATCACTAAAACAGGAAACATCATTTCACATAATAACAATAGTACCCGACGACGTGAGAAGTTAAAAATATCCTCAAGGAACATCATACCAGAAAGGCCCCGGGGCCGTGGCGGAACACATCCCAACAAGGTTCCTTAAGACTCGTCCGATCCAATTCGTGTACTTTATTGGTCATGATTTTCAATGCTCTCTAGGCAGGGTGCTCCTTCCCCGCCGAATATGGGAAGGATGCCCACCGTCATAGGGATTCGACAACCCAATAAAACCCAGCCCACCCCACCTACCCTCGAGTTACAGACCCATCAGCCTCATCATCTGCCTGGGAAAAGTTACGAGAGGAATCGTACTCGCTCGAATTAATAGAATAGATAGATGACTAAAGAAATGCCTCATCCGACGAGCATTTGGTTTCGACAACGGCACCTGCGTTCAGCACGTCACCGATGACAGAAATATCGCAAGTACCACGGACCACCGTGCGATCCGCGGACACGGCTGCAGTATTCTAGATATAGCCAAAGCATTCGACAAGTTGGCACAACGGCTGCTCGGCAAGCTCCGCCCGTTTATGGCAATCCCGGACCTCTCCGTGCACACCATTCGAGGTACTGGCGAACGCACGTTCCGCTACCGTATAGAAGGGACCGCTCTCGTCGCGTTGTCCGTCCCGCGCGGAGTCCCACAAAGGTCCACAATTAACCATTCTATACGCACGTAACGGCGATATTCCGCGCGTTCCAAAAGTTAGAAAAAAAAAAAAAAAAAAAAAAAAAAAAAAAAAAAAAAAAAAAAAAAAAAAAAAAAAAAAAAAAAAAAAAAAAAAAAAAAAAAAAAAAAAAAAAAAAAAAAAAAAAAAAAAAAAAAAAAAAAAAAAAAAAAAAAAAAAAAAAAAAAAAAAAAAAAAAAAAAAAAAAAAAAAAAAAAAAAAAAAAAAAAAAAAAAAAAAAAAAAAAAAAAAAAAAAAAAAAAAAAAAAAAAAAAAAAAAAAAAAAAAAAAAAAAAAAAAAAAAAAAAAAAAAAAAAAAAAAAAAAAAAAAAAAAAAAAAAAAAAAAAAAAAAAAAAAAAAAAAAAAAAAAAAAAAAAAAAAAAAAAAAAAAAAAAAAAAAAAAAAAAAAAAAAAAAAAAAAAAAAAAAAAAAAAAAAAAAAAAAAAAAAAAAAAAAAAAAAAAAAAAAAAAAAAAAAAAAAAAAAAAAAAAAAAAAAAAAAAAAAAAAAAAAAAAAAAAAAAAAAAAAAAAAAAAAAAAAAAAAAAAAAAAAAAAAAAAAAAAAAAAAAAAAAAAAAAAAAAAAAAAAAAAAAAAAAAAAAAAAAAAAAAAAAAAAAAAAAAAAAAAAAAAAAAAAAAAAAAAAAAAAAAAAAAAAAAAAAAAAAAAAAAAAAAAAAAAAAAAAAAAAAAAAAAAAAAAAAAAAAAAAAAAAAAAAAAAAAAAAAAAAAAAAAAAAAAAAAAAAAAAAAAAAAAAAAAAAAAAAAAAAAAAAAAAAAAAAAAAAAAAAAAAAAAAAAAAAAAAAAAAAAAAAAAAAAAAAAAAAAAAAAAAAAAAAAAAAAAAAAAAAAAAAAAAAAAAAAAAAAAAAAAAAAAAAAAAAAAAAAAAAAAAAAAAAAAAAAAAAAAAAAAAAAAAAAAAAAAAAAAAAAAAAAAAAAAAAAAAAAAAAAAAAAAAAAAAAAAAAAAAAAAAAAAAAAAAAAAAAAAAAAAAAAAAAAAAAAAAAAAAAAAAAAAAAAAAAAAAAAAAAAAAAAAAAAAAAAAAAAAAAAAAAAAAAAAAAAAAAAAAAAAAAAAAAAAAAAAAAAAAAAAAAAAAAAAAAAAAAAAAAAAAAAAAAAAAAAAAAAAAAAAAAAAAAAAAAAAAAAAAAAAAAAAAAAAAAAAAAAAAAAAAAAAAAAAAAAAAAAAAAAAAAAAAAAAAAAAAAAAAAAAAAAAAAAAAAAAAAAAAAAAAAAAAAAAAAAAAAAAAAAAAAAAAAAAAAAAAAAAAAAAAAAAAAAAAAAAAAAAAAAAAAAAAAAAAAAAAAAAAAAAAAAAAAAAAAAAAAAAAAAAAAAAAAAAAAAAAAAAAAAAAAAAAAAAAAAAAAAAAAAAAAAAAAAAAAAAAAAAAAAAAAAAAAAAAAAAAAAAAAAAAAAAAAAAAAAAAAAAAAAAAAAAAAAAAAAAAAAAAAAAAAAAAAAAAAAAAAAAAAAAAAAAAAAAAAAAAAAAAAAAAAAAAAAAAAAAAAAAAAAAAAAAAAAAAAAAAAAAAAAAAAAAAAAAAAAAAAAAAAAAAAAAAAAAAAAAAAAAAAAAAAAAAAAAAAAAAAAAAAAAAAAAAAAAAAAAAAAAAAAAAAAAAAAAAAAAAAAAAAAAAAAAAAAAAAAAAAAAAAAAAAAAAAAAAAAAAAAAAAAAAAAAAAAAAAAAAAAAAAAAAAAAAAAAAAAAAAAAAAAAAAAAAAAAAAAAAAAAAAAAAAAAAAAAAAAAAAAAAAAAAAAAAAAAAAAAAAAAAAAAAAAAAAAAAAAAAAAAAAAAAAAAAAAAAAAAAAAAAAAAAAAAAAAAAAAAAAAAAAAAAAAAAAAAAAAAAAAAAAAAAAAAAAAAAAAAAAAAAAAAAAAAAAAAAAAAAAAAAAAAAAAAAAAAAAAAAAAAAAAAAAAAAAAAAAAAAAAAAAAAAAAAAAAAAAAAAAAAAAAAAAAAAAAAAAAAAAAAAAAAAAAAAAAAAAAAAAAAAAAAAAAAAAAAAAAAAAAAAAAAAAAAAAAAAAAAAAAAAAAAAAAAAAAAAAAAAAAAAAAAAAAAAAAAAAAAAAAAAAAAAAAAAAAAAAAAAAAAAAAAAAAAAAAAAAAAAAAAAAAAAAAAAAAAAAAAAAAAAAAAAAAAAAAAAAAAAAAAAAAAAAAAAAAAAAAAAAAAAAAAAAAAAAAAAAAAAAAAAAAAAAAAAAAAAAAAAAAAAAAAAAAAAAAAAAAAAAAAAAAAAAAAAAAAAAAAAAAAAAAAAAAAAAAAAAAAAAAAAAAAAAAAAAAAAAAAAAAAAAAAAAAAAAAAAAAAAAAAAAAAAAAAAAAAAAAAAAAAAAAAAAAAAAAAAAAAAAAAAAAAAAAAAAAAAAAAAAAAAAAAAAAAAAAAAAAAAAAAAAAAAAAAAAAAAAAAAAAAAAAAAAAAAAAAAAAAAAAAAAAAAAAAAAAAAAAAAAAAAAAAAAAAAAAAAAAAAAAAAAAAAAAAAAAAAAAAAAAAAAAAAAAAAAAAAAAAAAAAAAAAAAAAAAAAAAAAAAAAAAAAAAAAAAAAAAAAAAAAAAAAAAAAAAAAAAAAAAAAAAAAAAAAAAAAAAAAAAAAAAAAAAAAAAAAAAAAAAAAAAAAAAAAAAAAAAAAAAAAAAAAAAAAAAAAAAAAAAAAAAAAAAAAAAAAAAAAAAAAAAAAAAAAAAAAAAAAAAAAAAAAAAAAAAAAAAAAAAAAAAAAAAAAAAAAAAAAAAAAAAAAAAAAAAAAAAAAAAAAAAAAAAAAAAAAAAAAAAAAAAAAAAAAAAAAAAAAAAAAAAAAAAAAAAAAAAAAAAAAAAAAAAAAAAAAAAAAAAAAAAAAAAAAAAAAAAAAAAAAAAAAAAAAAAAAAAAAAAAAAAAAAAAAAAAAAAAAAAAAAAAAAAAAAAAAAAAAAAAAAAAAAAAAAAAAAAAAAAAAAAAAAAAAAAAAAAAAAAAAAAAAAAAAAAAAAAAAAAAAAAAAAAAAAAAAAAAAAAAAAAAAAAAAAAAAAAAAAAAAAAAAAAAAAAAAAAAAAAAAAAAAAAAAAAAAAAAAAAAAAAAAAAAAAAAAAAAAAAAAAAAAAAAAAAAAAAAAAAAAAAAAAAAAAAAAAAAAAAAAAAAAAAAAAAAAAAAAAAAAAAAAAAAAAAAAAAAAAAAAAAAAAAAAAAAAAAAAAAAAAAAAAAAAAAAAAAAAAAAAAAAAAAAAAAAAAAAAAAAAAAAAAAAAAAAAAAAAAAAAAAAAAAAAAAAAAAAAAAAAAAAAAAAAAAAAAAAAAAAAAAAAAAAAAAAAAAAAAAAAAAAAAAAAAAAAAAAAAAAAAAAAAAAAAAAAAAAAAAAAAAAAAAAAAAAAAAAAAAAAAAAAAAAAAAAAAAAAAAAAAAAAAAAAAAAAAAAAAAAAAAAAAAAAAAAAAAAAAAAAAAAAAAAAAAAAAAAAAAAAAAAAAAAAAAAAAAAAAAAAAAAAAAAAAAAAAAAAAAAAAAAAAAAAAAAAAAAAAAAAAAAAAAAAAAAAAAAAAAAAAAAAAAAAAAAAAAAAAAAAAAAAAAAAAAAAAAAAAAAAAAAAAAAAAAAAAAAAAAAAAAAAAAAAAAAAAAAAAAAAAAAAAAAAAAAAAAAAAAAAAAAAAAAAAAAAAAAAAAAAAAAAAAAAAAAAAAAAAAAAAAAAAAAAAAAAAAAAAAAAAAAAAAAAAAAAAAAAAAAAAAAAAAAAAAAAAAAAAAAAAAAAAAAAAAAAAAAAAAAAAAAAAAAAAAAAAAAAAAAAAAAAAAAAAAAAAAAAAAAAAAAAAAAAAAAAAAAAAAAAAAAAAAAAAAAAAAAAAAAAAAAAAAAAAAAAAAAAAAAAAAAAAAAAAAAAAAAAAAAAAAAAAAAAAAAAAAAAAAAAAAAAAAAAAAAAAAAAAAAAAAAAAAAAAAAAAAAAAAAAAAAAAAAAAAAAAAAAAAAAAAAAAAAAAAAAAAAAAAAAAAAAAAAAAAAAAAAAAAAAAAAAAAAAAAAAAAAAAAAAAAAAAAAAAAAAAAAAAAAAAAAAAAAAAAAAAAAAAAAAAAAAAAAAAAAAAAAAAAAAAAAAAAAAAAAAAAAAAAAAAAAAAAAAAAAAAAAAAAAAAAAAAAAAAAAAAAAAAAAAAAAAAAAAAAAAAAAAAAAAAAAAAAAAAAAAAAAAAAAAAAAAAAAAAAAAAAAAAAAAAAAAAAAAAAAAAAAAAAAAAAAAAAAAAAAAAAAAAAAAAAAAAAAAAAAAAAAAAAAAAAAAAAAAAAAAAAAAAAAAAAAAAAAAAAAAAAAAAAAAAAAAAAAAAAAAAAAAAAAAAAAAAAAAAAAAAAAAAAAAAAAAAAAAAAAAAAAAAAAAAAAAAAAAAAAAAAAAAAAAAAAAAAAAAAAAAAAAAAAAAAAAAAAAAAAAAAAAAAAAAAAAAAAAAAAAAAAAAAAAAAAAAAAAAAAAAAAAAAAAAAAAAAAAAAAAAAAAAAAAAAAAAAAAAAAAAAAAAAAAAAAAAAAAAAAAAAAAAAAAAAAAAAAAAAAAAAAAAAAAAAAAAAAAAAAAAAAAAAAAAAAAAAAAAAAAAAAAAAAAAAAAAAAAAAAAAAAAAAAAAAAAAAAAAAAAAAAAAAAAAAAAAAAAAAAAAAAAAAAAAAAAAAAAAAAAAAAAAAAAAAAAAAAAAAAAAAAAAAAAAAAAAAAAAAAAAAAAAAAAAAAAAAAAAAAAAAAAAAAAAAAAAAAAAAAAAAAAAAAAAAAAAAAAAAAAAAAAAAAAAAAAAAAAAAAAAAAAAAAAAAAAAAAAAAAAAAAAAAAAAAAAAAAAAAAAAAAAAAAAAAAAAAAAAAAAAAAAAAAAAAAAAAAAAAAAAAAAAAAAAAAAAAAAAAAAAAAAAAAAAAAAAAAAAAAAAAAAAAAAAAAAAAAAAAAAAAAAAAAAAAAAAAAAAAAAAAAAAAAAAAAAAAAAAAAAAAAAAAAAAAAAAAAAAAAAAAAAAAAAAAAAAAAAAAAAAAAAAAAAAAAAAAAAAAAAAAAAAAAAAAAAAAAAAAAAAAAAAAAAAAAAAAAAAAAAAAAAAAAAAAAAAAAAAAAAAAAAAAAAAAAAAAAAAAAAAAAAAAAAAAAAAAAAAAAAAAAAAAAAAAAAAAAAAAAAAAAAAAAAAAAAAAAAAAAAAAAAAAAAAAAAAAAAAAAAAAAAAAAAAAAAAAAAAAAAAAAAAAAAAAAAAAAAAAAAAAAAAAAAAAAAAAAAAAAAAAAAAAAAAAAAAAAAAAAAAAAAAAAAAAAAAAAAAAAAAAAAAAAAAAAAAAAAAAAAAAAAAAAAAAAAAAAAAAAAAAAAAAAAAAAAAAAAAAAAAAAAAAAAAAAAAAAAAAAAAAAAAAAAAAAAAAAAAAAAAAAAAAAAAAAAAAAAAAAAAAAAAAAAAAAAAAAAAAAAAAAAAAAAAAAAAAAAAAAAAAAAAAAAAAAAAAAAAAAAAAAAAAAAAAAAAAAAAAAAAAAAAAAAAAAAAAAAAAAAAAAAAAAAAAAAAAAAAAAAAAAAAAAAAAAAAAAAAAAAAAAAAAAAAAAAAAAAAAAAAAAAAAAAAAAAAAAAAAAAAAAAAAAAAAAAAAAAAAAAAAAAAAAAAAAAAAAAAAAAAAAAAAAAAAAAAAAAAAAAAAAAAAAAAAAAAAAAAAAAAAAAAAAAAAAAAAAAAAAAAAAAAAAAAAAAAAAAAAAAAAAAAAAAAAAAAAAAAAAAAAAAAAAAAAAAAAAAAAAAAAAAAAAAAAAAAAAAAAAAAAAAAAAAAAAAAAAAAAAAAAAAAAAAAAAAAAAAAAAAAAAAAAAAAAAAAAAAAAAAAAAAAAAAAAAAAAAAAAAAAAAAAAAAAAAAAAAAAAAAAAAAAAAAAAAAAAAAAAAAAAAAAAAAAAAAAAAAAAAAAAAAAAAAAAAAAAAAAAAAAAAAAAAAAAAAAAAAAAAAAAAAAAAAAAAAAAAAAAAAAAAAAAAAAAAAAAAAAAAAAAAAAAAAAAAAAAAAAAAAAAAAAAAAAAAAAAAAAAAAAAAAAAAAAAAAAAAAAAAAAAAAAAAAAAAAAAAAAAAAAAAAAAAAAAAAAAAAAAAAAAAAAAAAAAAAAAAAAAAAAAAAAAAAAAAAAAAAAAAAAAAAAAAAAAAAAAAAAAAAAAAAAAAAAAAAAAAAAAAAAAAAAAAAAAAAAAAAAAAAAAAAAAAAAAAAAAAAAAAAAAAAAAAAAAAAAAAAAAAAAAAAAAAAAAAAAAAAAAAAAAAAAAAAAAAAAAAAAAAAAAAAAAAAAAAAAAAAAAAAAAAAAAAAAAAAAAAAAAAAAAAAAAAAAAAAAAAAAAAAAAAAAAAAAAAAAAAAAAAAAAAAAAAAAAAAAAAAAAAAAAAAAAAAAAAAAAAAAAAAAAAAAAAAAAAAAAAAAAAAAAAAAAAAAAAAAAAAAAAAAAAAAAAAAAAAAAAAAAAAAAAAAAAAAAAAAAAAAAAAAAAAAAAAAAAAAAAAAAAAAAAAAAAAAAAAAAAAAAAAAAAAAAAAAAAAAAAAAAAAAAAAAAAAAAAAAAAAAAAAAAAAAAAAAAAAAAAAAAAAAAAAAAAAAAAAAAAAAAAAAAAAAAAAAAAAAAAAAAAAAAAAAAAAAAAAAAAAAAAAAAAAAAAAAAAAAAAAAAAAAAAAAAAAAAAAAAAAAAAAAAAAAAAAAAAAAAAAAAAAAAAAAAAAAAAAAAAAAAAAAAAAAAAAAAAAAAAAAAAAAAAAAAAAAAAAAAAAAAAAAAAAAAAAAAAAAAAAAAAAAAAAAAAAAAAAAAAAAAAAAAAAAAAAAAAAAAAAAAAAAAAAAAAAAAAAAAAAAAAAAAAAAAAAAAAAAAAAAAAAAAAAAAAAAAAAAAAAAAAAAAAAAAAAAAAAAAAAAAAAAAAAAAAAAAAAAAAAAAAAAAAAAAAAAAAAAAAAAAAAAAAAAAAAAAAAAAAAAAAAAAAAAAAAAAAAAAAAAAAAAAAAAAAAAAAAAAAAAAAAAAAAAAAAAAAAAAAAAAAAAAAAAAAAAAAAAAAAAAAAAAAAAAAAAAAAAAAAAAAAAAAAAAAAAAAAAAAAAAAAAAAAAAAAAAAAAAAAAAAAAAAAAAAAAAAAAAAAAAAAAAAAAAAAAAAAAAAAAAAAAAAAAAAAAAAAAAAAAAAAAAAAAAAAAAAAAAAAAAAAAAAAAAAAAAAAAAAAAAAAAAAAAAAAAAAAAAAAAAAAAAAAAAAAAAAAAAAAAAAAAAAAAAAAAAAAAAAAAAAAAAAAAAAAAAAAAAAAAAAAAAAAAAAAAAAAAAAAAAAAAAAAAAAAAAAAAAAAAAAAAAAAAAAAAAAAAAAAAAAAAAAAAAAAAAAAAAAAAAAAAAAAAAAAAAAAAAAAAAAAAAAAAAAAAAAAAAAAAAAAAAAAAAAAAGGACGGAGTAAGCAGGGACCAAGTAACGGAGTGTCTTAACGGCTTCACGTATGATTTCTAGTACTTCGTCATGGCGCCGCGAGTATTTACCACTATTATCCAAGGTTACCCTGCACCCCACCAGCATAAGTTTAGCTGTCTCCACTGCCTCTTTACAGATCTAGCAAGATTTTTCGGTAGCTTTACCCCTTCTTACTTTGATCTGGAAGAGTCATTTGGAACGCATTTAGGTAGAATTTTAATAGTGAGACCAGTCGTGAATTAGGATGCGCCATTTTAAAGCTAAAGGGATACAGAATTCTTCTATGGTTGGCCACTCATTTTGCATTTCTAAGTCCATTGCGTGCACCTTATACTTATCGTTCTTGTCTTGCCGAATAAAAGATTTTATTATGTCTGTGTCTTGAACATTACTCTTTAGTCCTTTGAGGACCGTCGTGGCGCAGAGGCGTAAGCGTCTGCCTGTAAACGCGACGGTTTCTGGGTTCGATTCCCACTCGATGAAGATAGATTTTTCTATTTCCATTTTCTTCGCTCTGGCAACTAGGCAAAGTGCGTTGAGTTCCGCCACTCAACACGCAATACCTCGAAAAAGGCGGAAAGCGGGAACGAAAAAAAAAAGCAGGGACTAAGCAACGGAGTGTCTTAACACTAGGTTCGCTTGGTTCCTGCACTTCCCTCTACCCACCCTGCCATGTGCGGGATAAAGCGTGAAGCGGTGTATTTTGTGTTTCGTCTTTCCAGACAAAGACAGTGACACTT
The DNA here is from genome assembly GCA_037178615.1 of Dione vanillae. NCBI lineage: Eukaryota > Metazoa > Arthropoda > Insecta > Lepidoptera > Nymphalidae > Dione > Dione vanillae. Next base: position 37,920 of record JAZFAU010000769.1, read on the forward strand.
ACTAAGTTTTGTCCTCATTCCGTTCGTCCACGTAAACTCGTCTACTTCATCCAATAGCAGATGGCATTGCTTTGGGTTCCTAGTGAGTATAGCGAGATCGTCCGCAAAAGGAAGAATGGATTCCGTGTACTTGTTATTGAACTTGTTATTGAATTTTAATTTTGAATGGTATGACGTGATTATATTGCTTACTGTCGTAGGAAAATTATACCATTTTAAAGCGGACATCAATTGATCGTATTGTACTGATCCAAACGTGTTTTCTAAATCTATCCAACATACCGTTTATGTATATATTTAATGTCTTATACATTTCGAAATTTTGAATTAACATAGTACAGATATAAAAGAGTAGAAAAATTATAGGCTTATAATATATATACACAAGGTATAAATGAATGTAAAACAAATACCAAAACAAAGCAGTTAATTTATTTAGATTTTTTGATATTTTAATCATCAGTCTTTATTTTTATTTACAAGACGGTGTGTAATACAAATCAAAGCATTACCATGTCCGTATCTTCATACCATCTCAATACAGCCTCTCTCCATCGTAGGGTGCTCCATCGAGCTCGGGCTGGCGCACCCCCTCCGGAGGAAGCCCCCACACCGGCCGACATCCATTATGTGCGACATAGCGAGGTATCCTCTCATCTCTAATCATCTCGTAGGCGAGTCGTGCTATACTCTCTTGATACTCGCTTATACCCGTTTTGTATAGACACGGACGGACGTAGCCTGATACTGTTGGTTGCACGATATGGTTTAAGATAATAAAAACACTATTTAGTTATGTTTCTCGAAGAAGTAATTTTAAGTTATGGTAAAATAATTTTCTTTAAAATAAGAAGTTATGTACTTCATTTTTTGAACGTCAAATAATTTATTTAATTCACCACCAGTTGACTAAAATTACTGCTTAAGACCTGAGAAGAACCGGCGCAAGCATTTCCTATACATACATAATACGTGTATGGTATTTACGTTATTTTATTTGTACCGGATAAGAAATTAGAGGCAGATTATAGGCGTAAGTCGTACCAAAGCTGTAAATATTATACATTCAAATTTATCACTATTTCCTACATTCTCAAATTTGACTGTGAGCGCAATAGTTATGAGTTTGATTCCCAATTGGGGGGGAAAGTAGAGGTAGTGTACAACGTCGTTTCGTCTTCCTACTATGAATTTTTACCAAGTAAAAATCTTTAATTGTACAATCGCTCAGCATTTAATTAAGTACTAACTCCTTATAAAGGTAGGCAACGGTTCCAGGGTAGGTTTATTCATGTCTCTTTCATACAAATCTCTCGCCACCTTCATGAGTTCCGTATCTTTGATGGCAAGTTTGGGCGCTGGTGGTATTGGAACCTCCTCTTCTTTGGCACTGTCTTGCTTACACGTAGGACGTTTCTTGGGGCGAGGTACAAAGGGTCTTGTTTTGAATTCTATACAATCAGATATACATATATTTACTAACAAAATCCTTTTATTTGCTTTGTCTTTTTAAATACTCTATTAATAATTCACTAGAGTTCCCTAAATGACGATGAAATATATGACGGCACTATTTTAGCCGACAAAAAGATAAGAAATAAAAAAAATAGTGTTAAGTAATAATCTGTGTGTATGATTATCTAAATTAATTAAAAAAAATCATCCTTTTTAAGGCCTAGTGAGTGACATTGAAACGATTTATGACATGATATAGCCATCTATAGCCTTCCTTTGTAAATGGACTATCAAGAACCATTTTCTATTCCAAATAATAATTTCTGACACGAGGACCGTCGTGGCGCAGAGGCGCAACGTTTGCCTGTAACGCGACGGTTACTGGGTTCGATCCCAGTCGGAGAAGATGGATTTTTCTATTTCGCGTTGGCGTTGAGTTTCGCCACTCAACACGCAATGCCTCGAAAACGGCGAAAAGTGGGGACGGAGAAAGCAGGGACTAAGCAACGGAGTGTCTTAACACTAGGTTCCACGGTCCCTGCAGTTCCCTCTGCCTAGCCTGCCCTGTGCGGGATAAAGCGTGAAGCTAAAAAAAATATTCTGACATTATTTTAACGAAACAAACTCTTCTTTATACTGCTTCGTAGTTCATATGCATGGTTAAAATGAAATAACTTAATATATAAGAATTATATAAAAATGTGCTATCAATTAAAGCTATAAAAGAGACACGAAGTAAATCTAACAGCAAGTACAAAGTTTCAAAGGTTACATTGAAACGCTAAACATAATATACTTTATATAGCCTACTTCAATAAAACAACTGTCATCCAACAATTTCTTTATTTCTATAATATTCGCATAAATAATTACATATACATTACCTCTATGTGGAAATCAATTCCCAATATAATATAAGAGAACCCTGAAAAAGTACATTGTCATAAAGACAAATGTCCTCATAACGTACGATTTACGAATGATCCGCGGTCACGAGCTTACAGTAAGTTATATCCGGAACCAAAGATATAGTCATGACATGAAGTATATATCACATGTTTATATAAATTGGTTCTTTTACCAAACAATATCACTTAGTCTAGTTGAAGAATGAGGATCGTCTGATCGGTTTGTAGGTTCGATTCCCACTCGGGGAAAATGGATTTTTCCATTTATTTTCTTTCTGGCAACTAGGCAAAATGCAGCATTGAGTTCCGTCATTTTACATGCCTCGAAAATGGCGGAAAGCAGGGAATGGAGTGTCGTAACACTAGGTTCTTATGGTTTCTGCGGTTTCCTCTGCCTATCTTGCCATGTGCAGGAAAAAGCGTGAAGAAAAAGAAAACTAGTAGTAGAATGAAGTTAAACTACATTATTAATGACAAATTAGACAACCATGGCAAAGTAGAATATTAAATTACACTAGTTTTGGGTTCAATTTAACTTATTTACTATCTATTATACAATAAACACTCCCTGTCATATTATTAAAAAAATAATAATCCTTCAAAATATCTAAAAATGTAATTCTTCATATTTTGTGTCCAATATCGATATGCTGATACTATATTGATACCTAGAATCTATATTAAATGTCAGATACATATGGTATGTGTATATGACAAGTGATAGAGACAAATGATAAATAAATTTGAAATAAAGTATTTATTTAACAATTGTGTTACAAGATACTCATTTGATGTAGGCATATTTACTTTTTATCGGTTTTTTGGTTTTACGCTTTGTCCCGCACATGGCAGAGTATTCAGAGGGAACTACAGGAACCATAGGAACCTAGTGTTAAGACACTCTGTTGCTTAGTCCCTGGTGGAATTCAATGCCGCGCTTTGCCTATTGTTACCAGAGCGAAGAAAATGGAACTAGAAAAGCCATCTTCCCCCAGTGGGAATCGATCCCATAAACCGTCTCCTTTACAGGTAGACGCTACGCTTCTGCACCAAAACAGACGGTGATCGATTGTAGAGCAAAAGTTTAAAATCTAAATAACTTCACGTGATTCACTACTAGCGACTACTATGAACTCTCTAAGCGTAATGAAACCAGTGGGTTACTCGGGCACATACGCTTTGTTTCATTAACTTAACACTTTTTGGTGATGGTAAAGTTAGAAATCTTTTTTTTGTGAGAAGACAGAATTTTCGAAACTGACGAAAAACGCGCGCAATTGTTTTTCATGCAAATGTAATTGGCTATCATGTAGAGTTTGTTTAGTCAATTATCAACCGAAACGTTCATGTTCGAACATCGGCTATATTTTTCACCGATTAGCCTTTTTAAGATGTTTAAAACGGTACCATAAGTAAAAATCTAAATCAAAAACTCGCCTCTCTTAGCGCTTAATTAAAATGTAGAAATTTGTTTAAGCATATTATGCAAGATATTGTAACAATTATATTAATCTACCTCAAATTCTAAATAACGATTTAGTAACAAATAGCAACAGTTTACAGTAGTAAGAAGGTTCTATGAAGAAACGGAGTGATTTAGTCTTAGACGGTGTCTAGGTCATGGTGGCACATCGCGAGAGACAGGTGTTGGTAGTAGATTCGATTTTTATTGAGTAAATCGAATAAATATAAAGTATCCTAATTTGATTCTAAGGCATATATTTTCTTAATCTATGTACTATACTATATAGATAAGAGAAGTGTAAAATAGCTTAAAATTTATTCTATTTTGAAGATGACAAAAAAGTTAGGTTGCGCTTGTAATTACAACTAATTATAGCTGGCACCTAAATATTATAACACATTATTATCTAACCAGTGGACAAATGGGCGCAGTAGTCGTTGTAGTACGTGGACTGTCCTCGCAAACTTTTCATAGTAGCTTTAATGAACGTCTCTATTTCTTCCTCTGTCCATGATCTCTGTGAAATTAATGAATTTAAAGTTTTTTTACTAACTTCACGCTTCCCACACATAGCAGGATTGGCAGAGGGAACCGCAGGAACTGTGTTAAAACACTCCGTTCTCTGCTTTGCCATTGCAAGGCATTGCGTGTTGAGTGGTGGAACTCAACGCCACGCTTTGCCTAGTTGCCAAAGCGTAGAAATGGAAGTGAAAAAAAAAATCATTTCTACTGAGTGGAAATCGAACCCACAAACCTTCGCGTTTACAGGCAGACACTACGCCTAAGTCCCATAACGTTATTTTAATTAATTTATTTAAAATAGTATTCATAAATTAGATTTTTTGAATCTAATTTATGAATATTATACTATCTAAAATAGTATTTTAGCTGATTGCACTCGGGTTAGATGGTTTTGTATCTGTATAATTAAATGTTCAGGTACAGTCAATGACGGCTTAGAGCACACACACGAGCCATTCGTAAATCAGGGTCAGTTCGTGATCAGATCTGGTCCAGTTGACAGAATCCTATGAGTTCGGAAGTCCTAACCAGGGGAAATCGGGGTATGGGGTTAGACGTAATGTTAGGACGAAACTCACTATATTATGAAAGATTAGTATTTGCCAAATTTTATCATTCTAGGTCAGTTATACAGCCTACAAAACTTTAATTTTGTGCTTCACATGAATTGAAATTTTTGATTACTATCCTTAAAAATGTAAGTTAAAACTAACGTCTTCAGAGCCTGTTTTCGGATCCAGCCATTTTCCTTCTAATTTTGCCCATCTGTCTTCTGGGCGGCATCTACAAATATAATTATTTATGTTTTACTCGAACATGTAAAACTATATAAAATTATATATGCAAAGCCTTAAAGTGCCTTAATGTGAACATAAGTAAAGATTAAATAAAATATTTTTAGGTTATTAAGAGTTATTATAAAAAAAATTAATTCAAGCAACGATCTTATTTCAGTTATAGCAATGATCGTATGTTAGATTCGATCATTTTATTTCCGCATTGCATGGTACGCACAGAGAACGTAATGTCAAGCAATCCAGTGACTCCACTCTCCGTCTTCTAAATATTTAGATATAGAATTAACATAATTTTTTGCCGCCAAGGATCTTTAATAAGTATATAAGGATCTTTTATAAGTAGGAAGGGCATACGTTATATATTAAAATAAACAAAATATTTATCAACTTACATTTTGGTTTTCTTGATGGGATGCTGCCGATATTCATCAAAATACTCCGTTAAGAAGGACATGGTTCAAACTGCACTTTTACACAAAATTTTAAATACCGCCCCTAAAAGAAAAAGCTTTAAATCAAAAAATCAACTGAACAACATGTTTCATTTTGATTAATAAAATTATCTGTCATACCACAGATAATAAAAATTTAAAAGAAAAAGTAATTTTAACTTTTTTACTTGAAAGGGTTGTATCAAATGTTGGCACGAAACTGAATGTTTAGGGGTAAATCTACAATACGACTGGCATTTTTCTAATTTCCTTGTACAAGTTTCTTTCGTAATGATATCACGGCATCGCATGACTTGTATTTAACGTGTCGTAAACGTTTTACGATTATAAATCATACTTATACCTAGTTTGTTCGTAAGTTTATTTAAAATGTGTGGTATATTAATTTTAATACTTTACAATTAAAATATTTTTTTAATGTTCCTTTTACATTCACTTTTACTGTTAACATAATGATTTATTTTTTGTGAATATATATTTTAATAAGTATAAATATTATATATATAGAAAACGAAATAAATCTACAAAATTGCAATAATTGTAATTCTAAGCCACTCCTCTCTATATAATATGCTGCTATTTATGCCACAATGAAAAAAAAACATAAAAAAAGAAACTGTCACATTGTTAAGTAAATAGTTATTTTTAAAATTAAAATAAAACCTTGTCGACAAGTTTCCCTAACGACGCGTTCCTTACATCGTTCATATGTAGTCGTACTATAATTTTTATTCGCTAACCGCAGCGCGGCGTGGCGTGACAGCCCGCTGTAAATCACTGTATTTTTAGCACTAATTTGTCGTAAATCTGCCGTCGTCCCTGAAGGTCATTATCGAAATCAATCCAAGGCTCGCAGGAAATTGCTCTTCATTAGATTATAAGTAGTTTGAATGGTGTACATTTTCGATTTTATTTCTATTGAATGGAAAGTACTGGAATGTTGCCAAATTTTATATATATATATATATATATATATATATATATATATATATATATATATATATATATATATATATATATATATATATATATATATATATATATATATATATATATATATATATATATATATATATATATATATATATATATATATATATATATATAATATATATATATATATATATATATATATATATATATATATATATATATATATATATATATATATATATATATATATATATATATATATATATATATATATATATATATATATATATATATATATATATATATATATATATATATATATATATATATATATATATATATATATATATATATATATATATATATATATATATATATATATATTTTAATTTTAAGTGCATATGCTTGTTATACGTTTTGTTAATAAATTCGGTGACTGATGTATAAACATATAACATATCTAATATCTGTTGTGACTAAATCACATTCTATAATTATATATTAAAAAACATTTTATGATATTAAGAGAGTTTATCCATACTGATGACAGAAAAATACTTAAAGAAAACATATAAAAATTTGAACGCAGCGGGATTTGAAACCGCGCCCTCTTGCGAACCGTGCAAGCGCACTGACTACTAAGCAATGCGTTCTTCATCACGCTGCGCCGATATCCTTATAGGCTTTGTACAACTTATTTCGATGTTAGCATCTCTGTATGTAGATTTTTACAAATTTCCGCTCTACAAAGATTATTTCAAAAAATCGTTTGGTGAGAGAGAATGCTATTTATATTAAATATTTTTATGATTTTTAAAGTGTTATATAATCCACACTAAGGATAGAAAAATACTTAAAAAAACATATCAAATTTTGAACGCAGCGGGATTTGAACCCACGCCTCTTGCATGCGAGCCACGGGTTCGTATCCCGCCATTAAAAACAGTTACACTATTTGTTTGTTCATATATGGCAACCCCGACTAGTTTGGAGTCTTGTGCGAACACCCCGCGCGAGCGGTCAGTAGTAGTTATCGAGAAGTAGTAAAAGGGGCACGTGAGACGGCCGACGCGAGCGCACGTCCTTCCTGAGTCGATATATTAATTAGCGGTGTGATTTTCCCTCAGCCTTATTTGATTTCCCTTTTGTGTATTCCCTCTTGATATTGAACCTGACAAAGATAAACCTACAAAAGATAATAGTGCAAGTAACCCTAAGTGAAGAAGACTAATGTGAAACATTCCATGGCGGCCGTGAACAATCAGTGTTTGTGTTGTGAATTATTAAGATAGGATTATAGCGTAGTTTCATGCCCCTGAGTCCCTTTGATTACAGTGTTATTCTCCCGTTTGGTATTTTGGCTCTTAATTTGGTACCTAACGCATAATTACAATATAATTTGATTTCCTAACCTTTTAAAACGTGTTCGCATCGAGTTGTTTAAAAAATAATGTTATATGAAATTTTTATACATATAATATTGAATATATAATTGTGTAGGGTGAATGTATAATGTGTAAAATATATAAATAAATATTGAATATAATTTTATATATTAAATATAAAATATAATAAATACACATAATATGGTTACATATATGCCCCACGTGCGGGAAAAATTACAAGAGAAGAGCCTGGTATATTAAACATCTTAAAACACATGATGGTGTTGAAGCACGGCTATCGTCGGTAAGCTCTTCGACTATCACTGCGGATAGAGTTGACCCTCATATGTCCCATGGTGAGCCATTGAGTGAAAAATATCAGGAGTCCATTTCCACCCGGACACGTCTTAGCATTCCCAATTTAAAGCAATCGACATGGAAAGTACACGACGAACGATTAGCGGTCCTGTTAGAGCATCCGGGCTCGAAGCAAGAGTTAGACATGCAAGTAGAGACTTTCCAAAAAACTATTTATGACTATTTCAACGAAATATATCCACCTTCAAATCATTACGCTCGTAAAAACAAAGAAAACGCGTTCAAGTCGAAAATGAGGAGGAAAAAAAGAGAGCTAAAAAAGAATCTTCGTGCGGCCAAAGCTCTAGGCGATAATTATCTTAGTCACCAATTGTCTAGGGCGCTACGGTCAACCTTGAAATTAATTCAGGGTATATCGATACAGATCGCGGAACGTCATACAAATTTTGATCGGGCAAAACACGAGGTTGCTTTCGATAAAAATCCTTTTGAGTACTCTAAAAACATTTTTAAGGAAGATAGAGGTAAGCTTCTCTTGACCGATGAGGCAACTTATGAACATTATAAAATCACGTACGAAGTGCCTAATATAGAAAGGCTATATATGGAGCCAAACAACCAACGACCTGAGATTCCTCACGTTGACTTTCAGTTGACCCACCAACTTTAGAGGAAATAAATAATCAAATCAAAAAGAAACCATCTAAATCAGCTCCAGGTCCTGATGGTATCCCCTATATAGTTTACAAAAAATGTTCATCTGTTCGTAAACACCTCCACAACTTATATGGTAAAATCTGGTCAAGAAAGCAAATACCTACGTCATTTGGAGAAGCGATATTTGTCCTCATTCCCAAAAAAGACCGGGTAACAGATCCAAAGGATACTAGGCCGATTGCTCTTACGAATACTTTGTCTAAAATCTTTTTCTCAATATTTCAAACGAAAATGACCCATTTTATGATTAGCAATAGGTACTTCAGGCCGAACTACCAGAAAGGGTTCCTACCTGGAATTTCTGGATGCCTGGAGCATAATACTTTGTTAACCGAAAGCTTAAAAGACGCCAGAAAGTGTGAGAGGCAAATTACGGTATGTTGGATAGATTTAGAAAACGCGTTCGGATCAGTACAACACGATCTATTGATGTTTGCTTTAAAATGGTACAACTTTCCTACAATAGTAAGCAACATAATCGCGTCATACTATTCAAAATTAAAATTCGTTATAACCTCAAAAAACGGTAATTCAAAACCTTTAAGCTATAGAGTAGGTCTTTTCCAGGGTTGTTGTTTATCCCCAATAATATTTAATATCGTCATAAATATTTTAATAGATAATTTAATTAAACATGAGAGAAAATGGGGTTATCGGTTTAAGTTAAACAATAAACACACAGAATCCATTCTTGCTTTTGCGGACGATCTCGCGATACTTACTAGGAATCCAAAGCAATGTCAGCTGCTATTGGATGAAGTAGAAGAATTTTGTGCGTGGACGAAGGGAATGAGGACAAAACCTAGTAAGTGTCACTGCTTATGTCTGGGTAGACGAAACACTAAATATACCTCATACGATCCGGGACTTAAAATAGATGGTAAAAGCATTTCTATAGTTTCCGAAGCGGCACCTTTTAAATTTCTCGGCAAGAAAATAGATTATAAAGGCCGTACTCCATCTTTAGATGTACTAGTCGACAGCTTTTTGACAGATCTTGAAAAGGTAGAACATCAATATATATCATATACGACAATTTTCTAACATCACGTCTGAATTGGCCTTTCCTCGTATATGATTTTAATAAAACCCTCTTGGCTAAGTTAGATGCAAGCGTCATAAAGATACTGAAGTTTTGGCTTGGGCTAGCGCATTCGGCAGACACCTCAACCTTATTTAGGGAAAAAAATAACTTTGGGTTGAGATTAAAGAAACCATCGGAGCTCTATAAACATCTAAGAGTTGCCAAAACACATATCCTGGGAAAATCACGAGATGAGATTGTTACCTCACTTCCAAAAGACAGAAGTGTCCCAGAGCTCGAGTCAAGACTTAAGTTCCATAAACAATTTATGATAGGAGCACAATCAAGTAAAGTAGGGTTAGGATCAAAGAGGAAAGTTCAAGATATGGACATAATAAAATCTTTTATACGGCAAGACGAGAATGATAGGTATAAGATGCACGCAATGGGGTTAGAAATGCAAAACGAGTGGCTAACTCTGGGAGAATTTTGTATCCCTTTAGCTTTAAAATGGCGCACCCTAATTCATGACTGGTCTCCAGCACTATTAAAATTCTACCTGAATGCGTTCCAAATGACTCTTCCAGATCAAAGTAATTTAGTGAGATGGGGTAAAGCTACCGATAAATCTTGCTACATCTGTAAAGAGGCAGTGGGGACAGCTAAACATATGCTGGTGGGGTGTAGGGTACTCCTGGAAAGTGGTCACTACTCGCGGCGCCATGACAAGGTACTAGAAATTATACGTGAAGCCGTTAGTCTTTCAGTAGCAAGAGCACAGAGAAACATTACAACCAGCAAACGTTCAACAGAGTTTGTGAAAGAAGGTTCTGTTAAAAAACACACGCAAAAACCTTTCTCAATATTAGATCCAGCTCCTGATTGGACTCTTTTGATGGACACGTATGAGAAACAGTATAAAATCCCTGAGGACATTGGTGTTTCGTCATCCAGACCTGATATTTTTCTTTATTCTCGAAACCTAAAACGCGTAGTACTGGTAGAACTTACAGTTCCGTGGGAGACTAATATACCTAAAAGTCATAGCTTCAAACTTAATAAATATTTCGAGCTTACTAACGAACTGACCAGGAATAGGTTTAGAGTAAATTCATACGCGGTAGAAGTAGGAGCGAGAGGTATAACAGCGAAATCTCTCTTTAGCTTGCTAAAAGATCTCGGCCTGTCTAGAACTATTACTAATACATTTCTAGAACGTACTTCAAAGGCGGCATTAGCAGAATCTTTTCGAATTTGGTTAGGTAGTGGGAGGAGCTCAGACAGTGAAGGTGAGCGTTAATGCATTTTAAAGGGGCCCCTTTAAACCTACACTTGGGTCGCAAGTCCCAAGCGCTGATCGGAGCTCCTCTTCCTACAACGCGATGGGCCCGGCACCCGCACGGTGAATCCATGGAATGCTAAGCAGTTTCTTCTCATATAATATTACGCCTATACGTTATTACCTATCCCGTTTTAAATTATAATTGAAGTTAGTTAAAATATTTTAATATAATTTCCTTAAAAAACTAACTTACTTTAAAATATTATCCCTACACTTTTATTGTTTCCCTTTTTTTTTATTTTTATTTAAATGAAGCTTAAGCCTTAATTGTAGTCATATTGTATATCATATTATTTTGTTGTATTGCGATATATGTAGATCGCCGACTCGACGCGTCCCTGAACTTGACCGTAACTGGTTTCTTATCTCGCCAGTTGTTGTGGATTCATTGTTTA
>JAZFAU010000770.1:0-49111 GCA_037178615.1 Dione vanillae
CTGTTATTCCTTGTTGTAAATTTGAAAGAAAATTTAGTGAATAATCTCTACGAAAAACGGAGAACGTAGTGTCTTGGTATTATCTAATATGCTTTTAAGTATTAAGCTCTAATGTTGTTGACTTAATTTTTTTTTTCTAAGCGTAATTTATATTTGATGCATAATGATCACATATCGTGGACTATGGAGGCGCAGAGGCGCAGTGTCTGCCTTTAAACGCAACAGCTTGTAGGTTCAAATTACTCTCGGGGAGGATGGATTATTTCATTTCCATATTCTACGGAGAGTTTCACCACTCAACATGTAATGCCTCGAAAAGTGAAAATCGTGGAACGGAGTGTGCTATTACTAGGTTCCCGCGGTTCTCTCTGCCAACCCTACTACAAGTAATATAGCGATATACACTAATTAAAAAAATCACTTTTAATTGTGATATGAAAGAAGAGGTTCCACAAAATACTATATGTATAGTTGCTCCCCTGACTAAAACTGAACTCATAACGATCGCAACAGTTATTCCACTGCACTAAGTGGAATTCAATACTTACTTTAGTTCTAAATAGATACAACAGATTTGGCGTACTCAAATAATTCTACAATTAAGCTCAAAATTTTAAAACCACACAACACAATCCTTTGAGCGTTAATATTTCCAGCTTACCATTGAAATTATAATATGAAATACAATTTTTCCTGAAAAAGAACATTTCCACGAAGCGATTTTTCGCAAAAAAATTGAAAAATACAGTTATGCCTTACTTGTGACGGGCAAAACTCGTTACTGTCTGGTATAAGCGATGGACAAAGTCATTTTGCTGCTGAATCTACAAGATGTATAATAAAATTAAATTTATCTCTCAGTCTGGGTTTTACTGTAAGATTCTTATATTTCCATACAAATGGTCAACGCTTTTTACGATTATTTATATTCATTATTATATTTATTGGACAAATGAATCACTTAAATATTTATTTAAATTATATTTTATTTGATCATGATTTAAATAATAATTTTATTTTATATAAAAATATTATTTATAATGTCTTTTTTAATACAATAAACACCACCTACGGCATCTGTTTGTGGATCTTGATGTTACATCAGGACATGACAGTTGGAAGTTTGATTCCTACTTGGGAAAATGATTTATTTTCATATCCTCTCTACATACTATGACGAATGTGGCGATGATTTTATTTACGGAGAGAGAAAAACGGAATGATTTAACGATAGGCATTATCGAGCACTACTTTGAGCTATTTATTATACACTGGTAAAACACAAATTAGATAGCGTGGACTTAATGACCCTTGCTACTAAATACTTACTAATCGATTTTTTTATTTTATAAAAAAAATATGAATTTTTCTCATAAAAACTTACATTTTATAAGAAAAAATCGGTAAATAAAATAGTTAAGTAGTGCAAAAAGTAGGTAATATGCTTTAGATTACGCTTCATCATCATATGCTCACCATTTTTTTGCTAAAAAGCCTATATGATATTTCTTATACTTTAGTTCTATCTTTAACCATTATAGTTCTTAATAAGGTATTACAGATCTTTGATTTTTATATAATCAATCAATTTTATTACGGCCGCATTTCATTATTTCTTATAACTCAGCTGAACTGTTTTAGTTTTGCATCACAAATAGACATACAACGAAAAAAGTTTCATAAAAATCAGTTTCATGGATCCATAGATATGCGTATTCAAACCGACAAACGGATAGACGAAAGTTTAAAAATTCCTATATTTATATTCTATCAATGCTTTTACATATCAGTTTTTGTAAAATAATTAAATGTACAGGCAGATTTTATTAATATTTAATTATAATATACATCTGTATTATAAACGTTTTGTACCAACAAAGCTGAAAGTGATGTACAAAATCTATTAATAAACTCTAAGTTCTACACGATCTATTATAAGTACAAAAAAGATTTTCTATATCACGGAAAATATTATATGAAACGAAAATATCAGAAAATGTCATATGAAAAGTTACCCCAATAAAAATAATGGAATGTGCTTTGATGGAAAATTTTAATTTACTTAATAACTTCCCGCTTTGTAGGGATTAAGAATATTATTAAATAGAAATATAATAAAAATAAAATATAAGTAAGCAAAGCGCGGCGTTGAGTTCCACCACTCAACACGCATTGCCTCGAAAAAGGCGGAAAGCGGGGACGGTGAAAGTAGGGACTAAGCAACGGAGTGTCTTAACACTAGGTTCCCACAGTCCCTGCGGTTCCCTCTGCCTTACCTGCCATGTGCGGGATAAAGCGTGAAGCTAAAAAAAAAGATATATATAATTTTAAAAGTCGTCGTGGCACAAAAACAGTTATTAGCTCTGTAGCATTTTTTGTCACTTTAAAGACAGAGTGACCAGTGGCAAAACTTAGAGTAATCCATTATCCTGCCTAATTTAAGAAGGGAGGACGTTCTGCAGGAATATGTAAACAGATACGAAGCGTGCGGTAGTGTAATATAGTCAAAGGCAGATCACTATATACGTAATGATATATTTAATTGTACGCTTTAACTTCAAAGGAAAAGAATGGATTTTCTCTAGGTTACCTATCTGTACCTCTACCTATAGAGGTAACCTATCAAGATTCTGATTTGCTAATGAGCTACGTAACTAAACGCTGCACATTTCCACCTCATTTTATATGGGGGGAAAAAGTAAAATAAAGTAAATATCATATTTCCTGTTTGGACATTGAATTTACAGCCATTATATTTATAATACACGTTGTACCACAGCATACCAACAGATTCTAAATAAAAAAAAAAACTCTAGTACCAGATAAAAATATATAAATAAACAAAACACTGAATTTACCATAGAAGTATTAAAACCTTATGTCAGCAATTAAGGTCACACACACCGAGAGTGCGGCACTTCCAGTTCATCTCGCTAATTATAATCGGACCCTTTTCTTTGGGATTAATCGGAAAAGTTGGTAATGCGCTACAGCTGATGCTTAAACATTCAGTAAAGTAGTTACTTTTGTTGTAATTAATTAACGAGGAAAACCTAGTTACTAATTTTTTATACTTAAATACAGTTAATTTGCAGATTTATTCAATTCAATTTAATTAAACTCACATTGAGAATGTGTCAGGACATAGTGCGGCGTTTAGTTCCGCCCCTAGAACATAGGTTTGGACATCAAATTGAACGGAATGTGCAAACTGATTAGTAAAGAAAACACATAAAAATATAAAGACAGTGGAATTTAGGTCTCGACTGTTGGAAAATGTCCAGGGGCTCTTAAAACTAAGCCAAGCATTCATCATCACTTTGGATTGAAAGTCTTATACGCTTTATACAACTTATTTCGTCGTTAGCGTCATCATCATTACAAAGAACAATTGACAAGAGAGAACGCAATGTTTATTAAATATTTTTATGCTTCTTAAAGAGTTAATCCACATTGAAGACAGAAAATATATAAAAATCTGAACGTAGCAGGTTGAAACTAAAGTAAAAACTGTGGGGAAGGATGGTTCTTTAAACCAGTTTCCATTCCTTTATTTTTTTTTAAATTCGTTTCGTAGTATTATCCAAGGCTTTGACATGTTAACTTTGACATATTCAATAGTTTTCTTCTTAAAATGTAAATCTACCCTAAGGATAGAGTTTAGAGTGTAATACCTGTGAGGCGCACGTTTAAAATACAAAATAACATGTTTACATGAAACGTGTTATCATCTAGTGACCTTATGGTCTATAATACATACAATTAATTATAAAAATCTATATATTATGGAAGACAGTAGCCTAAATTATGCTGGTTTTTTAATTAGAACAACATAGAAACAAGAATAAATAGATATTTGTACGTACAGATAGATGATGGAATGTTTTAAAAAATGTAAATTTATTTTGTTTTACTTCACGTTTTATTCCGCTTATGGCAGGATAAGCAGAGGCAACCGCAGGAGCCGTGGGAACCTACTGTAAGACACTCCGTTCCCCACTTTCCGCTTTTAGAGGCATTGCGTGTTGCGAATCTCAACGTCGTAATAGAATTGAGTATTATAATTAAATACTCGAAATATTTTTAAGCGAATGTATAAAATTTAAACGTAACGGGATTTGATCCCGCCCACTAATCTCGTTGGGAAGGTTTTAGTCAGTAGCTCAGTTAGTAAGAGCACTTGTAAACTTTTTTTTTTTTTTTAGCTTCACGCTTTATCCCGCACAAGGCAGGGTAGGCAGAGGGAACTGCAGGGACCGTGGGAACCTAGTGTTAAGACACTCCGTTGCTCAGTCCCTGCTTTCTCCGTCCGAGGACTTGTAAACTTACACATTTATATTTATTTATTTTTCATTCTACAACAATGTTAAACATTATAAATAAAATAAAGTTAAAAGAAAAAACCCACCTCTAATCTTACTTTATAGCAATTTCTTTAGCAGTATAAATAGAGTCGCTCTATACCTAGTTCCTTTACAAAGTTAACAGTATTAAATGGCTTAAGAATAATTAAGAATAATGCAGGTGATTTTTAACGCTCGCTAGTCTAATAATACATTGGCGTTATGTCCCAGATGCAAGAAAAGGTTAAAGGTAAAGGCTTTATGAAGTGTATTTGATATAACAGAGAAAATTTCCACTCAATCTCTCCATTCTACATATTTTATATTAAAATAATTTAAGCTAGAAATGTGTAATCCGTTTCTTGACTTCAATAAAACATAGAAACAAGCTTACTTCTTCTTTGCTTTATTCCGCAAGCTATTTTTTCACTGTAGGCTCAGCTTTTGAAAATTTTTAGCTGGTAAGATTGAGATCTAATCAGTCCCAACATGGACCGCCTCGTAGTATGGCTAAGGGTTGTCCTCCTCTAAGTAAATAGATTATTACTTAATCCGAAACGTGATACGATATTCGGTTTTTATTTAAATTAGTTATGTAGTTTTTTTCATCTATAAATAAATTTTAGAGAAAATACTCTTAATATTGTTTTAGGTCATATTGTATATTTCAGTAATATGTAAAGATTTTTGAAAGGAAAAGAAATGTATATAAATCTTTCCAATTGTAAGTTATAATAAGGTAAAGTAAAAATACTCGTATATTCATGAAAATGGATGAAATAAAGATTTATACGACAAATGACGTTTCTTATCTGCCATGTTACTTTATTTTCATTGATTATTATTGATACTAAATTTCTTATACATTATATAACGAAAAAAAATATATTACGTAGAAGTGAGTGGTAAGAGAGGAGAAAACACAGTATTAAATATACTGCATATATATATATATATATATATATATATATATATATATATATATATATATATATATATATATATATATATATATATATATATATATATATATATATATATATATATATATATATATATATATATATATATATATATATATATATATATATATATATATATATATATATATATATATATATATATATATATATATATATATATATATATATATATATATATATATATATATATATATATATATATATATATATATATATATATATATATAGGGAAGGACAAGGCAAACGAGCGGTCGGGTCACCTGATGGTAAGTGATCACCGACGCCCACGGCCCTGTGTAACAGCAGAGGTGTTACAAGAGCGTTGCCGGCCTTTAAGGTGGACGTAGACGCGCTTTTTGAAGGTACCCATGTCGTATCGATCAGGAAACACTGCCGCAGGTAGGCTATTCCACATTAGTGTGGTGCGTGGAAGAAAGTTCCTACGGAACCGCACAGTAGAAGAGTTCCACGTGTCGAGATGGTGGGGATGATATTTTAATTTGTGTCGTACTGTGCGGTTGGAGAATTCAGCGGCAGGCACCAAATCAAAAAGTTCTCCAGAACACTCCCCATGGTATAAGCGGTAGAGAACGCACAGCGAGGAAACGTCTCTACGCAGCGCCAAAGTGTCTAGCCTTTCACAGATAATTGGGTCCCCAACGATACGAACGGCTCTACGCTGTATGCGATCAAATGGTTCAAGTTGATACTGGGGTGCCCCAGACCAGAGATGCGAACAATACTCCATGTGAGGCCGAACCTGGGCTCTATACAGAGCCAATCGGTGTGCAGGCGTGAAGTACTGTCTCGCTCTTCCGATGACACCCAGTTTCTTCGCGGCCAACTTGGCCTTGCTGTCCAAATGATCGCGATACTGACAGTCATTCGAAACGCTGAGCCCCAATATACTGATAGTAGGCGAGGCTTTAAGAGAAGTGTTCTCAAAAACTGGTGACACGACAAAAGGGTTTTTTTTAGTGGTTAACGCGCAAACTTGAGTCTTCTGGGGGTTGAATTGAACAAGATTCCTTTCACCCCACAATAAGACATTACTGAGGGAGGTCTCAATAGAAGACACAAGTTTCATTCGGCAATCGTCGAGGTTTTCTCGAGAAAGACCTGCACGGCCGGAGTATACGGCGTCCACAGTACTATCATCTGCATAGCAATGAATGTTAGAATCTTCTAACATGTCATTGATATGCAGAAGAAAAAGCGTAGGGGACAGCACACAGCCTTGGGGGACACCAGCATTTACGGGAAAATAGTCAGAGCAAAAACCGTCGACAGCGACTTTAATGCTACGCCCGGTAAGAAAGCTAGCGACCCACTTGCACAAATTCTCGGGAAGCCCATACGATGGAAGTTTTGCTAAGAGTGCTCTATGCCATACACGATCAAAGGCTTTCGCCATGTCCAGACTAACTGTCAGGCCTTCGCCTTTGCTTTCGACAGCTGCAGCCCAACGGTGAGTAAGGTAAACTAGTAGATCACCAGTTGAACGACCATGGCGAAAGCCATATTGACGGTCGTTGATCAACTGGTGATCCTCCAGATAAACCAGCAGCTGACTGTTTATAATACTCTCCATAACTTTGGAGAGCAAGGAGGTGATAGCGATAGGCCTATAGTTTGCCGGATTCGAGCTGTCACCTTTTTTCGGGATCGGATGGATCAGAGCGCTCTTCCACGCGTTCGGGACTACGCCGATTGAATAGGAAAGCCGAAATAGACGCGTTAGTACCGGTGTCAACTCAGGAGCGCAAGAACGGAGCACTAAAGGAGAAATGCCATCAGGTTCACTCGACTTGTGGATGTCCAAAGAAGAGAGGGCTCGCCGAACAGCCTTTTGACTGAACTTAATGTCCAGCATTGAGCTCAGACATCTCGGGATTGTTGGCGGTGTCTTACCTTGGTCATCAAGAGTCGAGTTAGAGGCAAAGAGAGTTCCCAGGAGGTCGGCTTTCTCTTTGGCCGTATGGACGAGGATGTCATTCTCTGTTCGTAACGGTGGAAACGAGGGCCGGCAGAAGTTGCCAAGTGTTGCCTTAGAGAGCGCCCAGAACTGACGTGTTCCAGACGGGCAGTCCACAAGTTTCTCACCGATTTTCGTGACATTGCCGGACCTGGCTCTGGCGATTTGCCGCTTAAAGTACCTAGAGGCTCGGTTATACTTCCCTTTTAAGGTTTTCACCTTCGGATCCGCAGTAGCCAGCGCCTCAACCCACACTTGATATGCCTTACGCTTTTCAGTAGCAGCTTGTTTGCAAGACATACCAAACCACGGCTGTGACTTGCCACCAAGCGGCACCACAGAGCTAGGAACATAAAGCTCCATACCCTGTAGGACCACCTCGGCGACAGCCGAAGCACAGGCACTCGGATCATCAGAAGAGAAGCAAATCGACCCCCAGGGATAGGATGAGTAAAAAGCACGCATCCCGTCCCAATCTGCTGACTTATAGTGCCAGACGCGACGAGTCGCTGGTGTTCTGCGACTGTTGCGCTTAATAGGCACCTCACTCCGCACTAGGCAGTGATCGGAAGATCCCAGAGGGGCATCGACCACAACCCGATACTGTTCTGGATGTGAAGTCAGCAGAAGGTCCAGTAAGGAGGCATTATGGCTATCCACGTCTGGAAGACGCGTGGGTGAGTCAACCAGTTGGGACAGTCCATTAGCCACAGCAAGGTCAAATACAGCCCTCCCCGCGTGGTCAGTGGTGCGTGACCCAAGCCAATCGGAATTATGGGCATTGAAATCGCCAAGTATCACGATTTCAGCGGAGGGGATAAGCGAGAGCACATCATCAATGGCCGATTGCAAACGCTCCATGAGTCGATCTGTTTCTGTATTACCACTATGGGACCTGTACAGACAAGCGTAGATTCGGACGCGATCGTTCGAATCGATACGAAGCCAGATAATAGACAGGTCCCGACCTTCAAAATTAGCAAGACGACGGAAACTCAAGTCATTCCTTATGAACACAGCGACTCCGGCATGACGCATGAAGTTATGCTCTAATTTGTAGCCAGGATAATGAAGATAGGCTGTGTCACTCGGTCTGACAATTTGTGTTTCGGTCAGAAACAACAAGGCCGGCCGAGCCGTCTCAAGGTGGTAATGGACGGCATTCAAGTTGGAATGAAGACCCCTGATGTTACAGAAATCCACTTTAAGCGTGGAAGGGGTTGCCGTAGAGCGCACGCCTCGTTTGCCTTGTCTATTGCGCGGTTCTGTGCCCTCCCCAGAATTCGACGGGCAGCCTGAGTGTAAAGACTCAGGGAGGGATTCTCCAGCACCGGGGGTGCTGGTACCCTCCTGGGGTAGAATCTCTTTCAGTACCGCTGTCATATTTAGGGAAGGGTTTGGGGTTGGGCTCCGGAGCTCGGCATTACCTAATGCGAAACGCAGTGACAAAAAAAAGCCACTACTTAACGCCGGTTTTAAATGCCGAGGGTGGTAAATATCCGGTCGAGTCTACCCAAGGGTTGTCATCACTGACAACATGACTCTACCACCTTTAAAATTTATATATATATATATATATATATATATATATATATATATATATATATATATATATATATATATATATATATATATATATATATATATATATATATATATATATATATATATATATATATATATATATATATATATATATATATATTATATATATATATATATATATATATATATATATATATATATATATATATATATATATATATATATATATATATATATATATATATATATATATATATATATATATATATATATATATATATATATATATATTATGGAATTGACATCCGCAAAACGCAATGCCGCTAACACAGGAAAGCGGGGAACGGAGTGTTTTACACTAGGTTCCCACGGCTCCTGCGGTTCCCTCTGCCTACTCTGCCATAAGCAGAATAAAACGTGAAGTAAAAAGAAATAACATTTTTTAAAACATTCCATCATCTATCTGTATATATAGATATCTACAACAGTATTTATTATTAATGCGACCCAGCGCCGCTTTCGCTCAAATTTTCTTACAAAAAAATAAACCCTTTTAATTAGACGACGGCCAACTGTAAACGCTTAGCCTCCTTACAGTGGAAGTAATTTAAGAATCTTTTCTGTACTTTGTCAAACTTAGATGCTTTCGTATTGTATAATAGATAAAAGTTGTACTCGTAAATACGATTTTCTTCATGCTCAGTGATATTTTTTTCAACGGAATATTAATATTTTAGGCCGTTGTAGCGCAGTGATATAGCGTCTACCACGACGTTTTGTGGGTTTAATTCCAACTTGGCGAGTATGAAGAATTTTTATATTCCTTTCTCCCGCAACAAAACTAAGCTAAGAGGAGAACAGAGTGTCTTAATATTATGTTCAAAATACAGCGCGAAAAATAATTTATATATAATTATATTATTTATAAAAAGTAAATGCCGTCGTGCTTTAGTGATTATTGGGTTCTATAACTACTGAGAAAAACGACTTTATTTAAATTATTTTAATTTTTCAACGTACAATGGAAGCACTGCGTAAGGTTCCGCCACCATTCATTGCATCGAAATTTAAGCCTTTTTAATTTTTTTACTAGGATCCGAATGCAAAATAAAATCAAAGAATAAATGTTGATTTTCCATGTAAATAATAATATATATGTTACTCGATAGCCTTATCTATAATTCAGTGAAACTTGCATAAAGCTTGTTTTATGAAAACCGCCCGGACTCACAAATAGACATAAAGACAAAAATTAAAAAGGTTTCTGACAAAATATAAATTAATACAAGGACAAATTTTAAAAACTACATGTTATGGTAATATTAAAATAAGTATATATACTTGGGATAGCAAATATTTGGAATTAAATAATTTTTAACATTATATAAAGAGTATAATCTCCATCTCATGATAGATCCGTTATATATCCGCGATGAGATACATAAATCATTACATTGCCACTCAAACGCAATACTAACTTCAAACTGTTACATATTAGTAAGTTGCAATCTTTAAAAGATTACAAGGTAATAAAACACTAAATTCCTTTTTAGGACTTTTTACTGAAGTTTCAGTTAAAAAAGAAACTTCAAGTTTAAAACTTTAAAGTTCTAGAAAATAAATAAGGCAAACGGTATCTTTCTTTGACGTGTTCAATGTAAATAGTAAAATCCAATTACTTGTTTTATAATATTTAATTGTATTTTTTCAAAAAGTAAGATAGTAATAACTTAGTGACAAAACTCTCCGTTTCGCTCTACAACACTTTCCTATAATATATATATATATATATATATATATATATATATATATATATATATATATATATATATATATATATATATATATATATATATATATATATATATATATATATATATATATATATATATATATATATATATATATATATATATATATATATATATATATATATATATATATATATATATATATATATATATATATATATATATATATATATATATATATATATATATATATATATATATATATATATATATATATATATATATATATATATATATATATATATATATATATATATATATACATATATATTATGTTTAAGTTGTTCTTATGTTCTCCTTGTGAATGTGAAAATGAAAATAGTTCAAGTTCCCGAGTGTGAATCGAGCCGTAAGCCGCCGCGTTAACGGACATACGTTGTGCCTCTGCACCACTACGGTTCTCACTTGAATAAATATTAAATTTGTATATCAATATATAATATAAATGCAAATTGTCCGATCGTTACTGATAAATACTGTATGAACACAGTTGAAATCTGTCATATCTAAATTTACATAAGTCAAAAGAGTACAGAAAATCAATTTACTTTATATAGGGCATAAAACATATTTTATATTATTAAAATAAATTTAAAACACTACTATGTGTCATGCAGTATACACCTTTATAGAAAGTGTCATACACGTTGCCATGGCAACGCGTGTTTCACGTCAACGGCTCCTTTAGTACTAGGCGACGAAAGCCTACTAGAAGCCTTCACCACATCTTATTTTCGCTTTAAATAAGTAAGGTACGCAGGTATAATTTATATAAGTTTAAATAGCTCACTCTAGGTTATATTATTATTAAATTGTTTGGTTTATTAATATACATCGAGAACCGTTGTGGTACAGAGAACTGTAAGCACGACGTGGGTTCGGTTCCCACTCGGGGAAGGATTATTTCATTTTCTTTGCTCTACAAACTAAACAAGTGCGGCGTTGGGTTCCGCAACTCAACACGCCCTTAAAGGCGGGAAGCGGAGAACGGCGTGTCTTAGCACTAGGTTACTACATTTTTCTCTACCATGCTACGAGTGGAATAATTTGTGTAACTAAAAAAGAAAAAAAATACAATGATTATTTTCCGTTTATTAACAAAAAGCACACATAGTTACGTAAAATCAAAAATATATAATATTTGAGCCAAGTGCTGAAACGGTGTAATTTGAACTTTGAACATCTTACAAGGGTTCCCTATGGACAAAAACATATAGCTTTTTATGTAAAATGCAAACTTTGCATAAAAAGCTGTATATTATATAATAGCTTGTTATTTAAGCTTTAATTTAAGTATTTAAAATTCCTAAAATTAAACCTAAGTGCAGCAATTAAATAGAAATTAAAATTAAAAAATTAATATAAAAATCTTTAAATAAACATACAAAATGAACGTGCATCAGCGTTAGGTGAGGCTAGATCTTGTCTAAGCGTTTTCAAAAAGGTATCACGCGCCGTCCTTGAGACCTGCCCGCATTGCGGCACCATGGTAATATTTAACCGAGCTTGCGATAACTAAATGAAAATAAACATAATCTTATAAATAATCTTAATGGCACAAATTAATTAATATCTCGTATTGGGTTGTTTTATGGTTTCACGTTTTTTCTCGTATATTGCAGGATAGGCTATAGCAGGATAGAATTCTATGGCATTCTTCTAGGTGATAAATAACCTTTCACACAAATTTCGACCTTGAACGGCGGATATGAACGCCGGCTTTACGAGAACAAGAAAATAACTATAACATTATATATAATATAATAAGTGTGTTTTTTTAAAACTGGCAAAAGCCCGTAATATACCACTGTCTCAATAAATAGACTTCATACGATTCCTGAAATAGCATAGTTTTAAAACTAAAATACGACACTACGGTGTCCAGCATTATCAAAGATGTAACATCTTGTTCTGCTTAAGGTCGTTATGGCCGTCATGGCGCAGAGGCTTAACGTCTGCCTGTAACGCGACGGTTACTGGGTTCGATCCCCAGTCGGAGAAGATGGATTTTTCTATGTCCATTTTCTACGCTCTGGCGCAGGCAAAGCGCGGCGTTGAGTTCCACCACTCAACACGCAATGCCTCGAAAACGGTGGAAAGTGGGGACGGAGTAAGCAGGGACTAAGTAACGGAGTGTCTTAACACTAGGTTCTTATGGTTCCTACAGTTCCCTCTGCCTACCCTGCCATGGGCGGGATAAAGCGTGAAGCTAAAAAAAAAAGATATATATAATCCTACGGCATATTCCATTAAAACCCTAAAAGCAAGCACAATCGAAAACAAATAAAGGATAGAACTTTACGTGACTTCAAGCAGTTATAGCAACACGAGGTGCCATTATTTATTTGTTTATACGATTGTAAATCGTAAGCCTCTCGCTAATTACCCTTTGTTTTGTCAAATTTATAATCTACACTTGTAATGAAGTCTATCATGGTACAGTGGTGGCGTTTGTATCAACTTGTATCAGGTTCTAATTTAGAATAATGTATACAAATTTGCCTCCATATAATATGTGAGTTACTTCGCTCTTATGTATGGAAAATAAAAAAAATTAAGAAGTTGAACTTGTTATCCCAATTCTCTGGTTTTCAGCCTAATTTGGCACTTGATAACTCAATAGAATAAAATTAGGGAGATTACTCATTAGATGTGTACATGTGTATATAAGGCACAATTTTATATATTTTGTATGTATATATGTACGTACTTATTGCTTATATGTATATATTTTTAAATAATTATTACGTTAACGTAATATATTTAATACAGTATATATTTCAATTTTACTTTTTTCGCGACGGTTTGACGGTTCGATTCCCACTCGGGGTAGATGGATTTTTCTATTTCCATTTTCTTCGCTTCGGAAACTAGGCAAAGCGCGGCGTTGAGTTCCGCCACTTAACAATGCTTCGAAAAAAAAGGCGGAAAGCGGGGACGAAGAAAGTAGGAGCTTAGCAACGGAGTGTCTTAACACTAGGTTCTTACGGTTCCTGCAGTTCCCTCTGCCTACCCTGCGTGTGCGGGATAGAGGAAATGCAAATAATTCGTTTCCCCCAAATGAAAATAGAACCCACAGTCACCTACTTTCAAATGCATACTAAGCATTAAACATTATAAAAGCTTAAAATGTACTACATTCTAATTTATATACAAATTTTAAATAACATCAATATTAATCAACGTTATATCGATAATGCCAATATGAAGTTATCTTTAGTATGATAAATCATTTACACTTTTAGTTTGGAATTGTAATTAGTTGTTTATGGCATAAACGTTGCTGCGTTTAAATGCAGTAGATAATCAACTAATGTTTACATTGCATATAATTGCATTGATTAATACGTTTAAAGCCTTCGTGGCGCAGTGTGTGACTGCAAATGCGGCAGTTGGGGGTTAGATTCCTATCTAGAGGAGTATTGTGATTTTTAGAGTACTCAAATGTAGAGTATAGCGATTTTTTTTTATGGGAACCTGATAGTAAGTGATCACCGACGCCCACGGCCCTGTGTAACAGCAGAGGTGTTACAAGAGCATTGCCGGCCTTTAAGATGGAGAATTTCTCCTACATATGCAGCTGGGCGATGTACGGTGCACGTACACATATTTGATACGAAGTTTATTTAATACTAGATTCTAATAGATGCCACATCAATTGGATCCTGTTAATTCCCTTGTGTCTTGTAGACAGTAGTCAATAAATTTTGTCTTGCCATGCCTTGTTTCACACTATTTCCCGCACTGTATACAAAGGAGGTAGAGGTAAACGCAGGAACAGTCTTAACACTTGATTCCCAGTGTGCTTACTCCGTCTCCCTTAATGTTTATTTGATGACATTTCATTTATATGTTAAGAATATTTTTGTATTTTAAACTATAATTATTTTTTTAATTAAGAGTCATCTCAAGTTTTCTTTACGGAATTTCATGAACCCACCCACTTCGCGAATTTTGAAAACTAGTACCCTAGTTTACAATAACATAAATTTAATTCGCAACTTTATTTTGAATTAAACGATATATCAAAATTAAAATTTAAGAAAATAAATTAAGCAGTACAGCATTTATATAATCGGTTTATATTAACCAGTTTGGATATATAATATAATTAAATAGTTTTGTAATTTTGAATTTTGATAAGTTATGGCGTTTTAAACGTGCAATTTGAACAAAACTCACTTAGCCAATGTCCAAGGGAGGTGATGATTAACTCCTTTGTAATAAAAATGGGGCATTTTCATTTGACATCTGTCAGTATGTACCGATGTCAAATTATAACAAAATACCCTTATAATTACCAAAGCTTAAAGTGAATAGAATGTGGAAAACAAAGGAAAACTATTAGTCTTCATAAATCATATTTTTCACGTTTATGTCCAGCAGTACCTTGGACTGGCGTCCCAAGACATCAAGACGAGACGTCTTGAACTGCCTATTCAAGATTTATCTTAACTGTCCCTGCTTCGCGTCAAAAGTAGAAATTATATACTACTATTTATATATGGATATTTATTACAGGTTTCTAAATAGTTTTTGGGTAAACTCCATCATCCATAGGGCCATTTGTTCTAATAAATATAAACTATAAGAAATTTAATCAATCGAAATAGGTTTATACACACAACACAATCTCCTTAGTAATCATTCTAAACCAGTTCCATGTATTATTTGTATGAAATTATTTAAAGAAATCCAAAATGAAATAAGCGCTTTTACAATATGTTTCATACAACATATTTCTTACAGTGAAGAGAAATTTAGTATTATTTATCATCACACATCCCTTGTAAAGCTATGATACAGTACATACTATCAATTCTTGTACTGGTTCTTTTAAAACGTGTCTAAAAGCTCTATAAAGTATAGGAGCTTTCCGATGTGGTGTAGCTTCCTATAGGAAAAACACGGATATTACATGCATTTATCATTTTGTTTGAGCTTTATCCTACATACATACATAGCAAGAGGATCTGCCCAAATTTCAAAACATTACAGTTAAGACCATTTACCTAAGTGACAAAATGAAATAATTCATTCTTTAGAGTGAAATTCGAACACATAACCGCCTCGTTTAAAATTAGGCACTACGCCACGATGGATATGTAGTTTGACGATTCAGAAGGGCTTAGAATGGCCTAATTGAATAAATAACATTTGTTATTATTAACTATTGTATTCCTTTCATTAAATTTCGACACATTACATGTTGAATGGCGGAACTCAACGCTGTACAATATCTAATATGCTAAGGAAAACAAAATTTAAGTAACAACTGTCATGCAATGTATAAAACTGTATGACACTGTTTCAATGTGCCAGTTCTTATTAAAGTGTTACATTATGAAAATTACATACAAGTCTTTATTTTTATCTATAAATTTACACTATATCTTATATTTATATATAAAAAAAATGTTTAAAAAATGTTGAGGACCGTCGTGGCGCAGAGGCGCAACGTCTGCCAGTAACCCGACGGTTTCTGGGTTTGATCCACAGTCGGTGAAGATGGATTTTTCTATTTCCATTTATTTATTAATTTGTTGAAAAAGGCGGAAAGCGGGGACGGAGAAAGCAGGGACTAAGCAACGGAGTGTCTTAACATTAGGTTCCCAGGGTCTCTGCAGTTCCCTCTGCCTATCCTGCCATGGGTGGGATAAAGCGTGAAGCTAAAAAAAATGTTTATTTTACTAGCATATTGTTAATACTGTGGCTTGGGTCCCTATAAAGTGCCTATTAGAGAACCACTCCCACTAATGAGGCTGCTTTTTAGAATAAAGGTTTGAGGTCATTAGCGCTCGAAAACTTTGTGCCATATTGTTATGGTGACTCTTGATAGAATTAATAAGATGATCTTGACCTAATATATTGTTGTATAGTTTTGATGATTTGAAGATGGAGATTTCTCTTGAAAATCGTTCCATCATTTTTTTTTAACGGGAGTGATTTGAGTCAAATCCAGAGTGGATTTGTGTTGGATTTTATTTAAAAACTTTGTGTTCCCCCAGAAGATTTTTTCTTTTTTTTCTCTGCCGTTGACCAATATAATGTTGATCGCTGCACTGATCTAATATTACATCAAATCTTCTGTGTGAGAATCAAATTCAATTATTCTGATACTTTCACATTGTGGCATAAACGCCCCAAAATAGATAAAAATATTAATTATTTATAACATATAAAATAAAAATGCTTATAATATTTTTACGTTTCAAATGTTGTTAAATTAATGATCGCACATAAGTGTGCTCATCTAAAGGCAATGTCACAGACACTCGACCTTTTTTGAAATTTAAATTTTTACGTATATTTTTATTACATATATATAAATATAGGCTATAAATTCTACTCTCGTTTCAAGGACTTTTTTTAACTTCACGCTTTATCCTGTACATGGCAGGGTAAGCAAACTGCAGGAACCATACGAACCCAGTGTTAAGACACTCCGTTGCTTTAGTCACTGCTTTCTCCGTCCCCGCTTTTCGCCGTTTTTCGAGGCATTGCGTGTTGAGTTGCGGAATTCAACGCCACACTTTGCCTACTTTCCAGAGCGAAGAAAATGGAAATACAAAAATCCATCTTCCCCGTGTGGGAATCGAATCCACCAACCGTCACATTTACAGGCAGACGCTATGGCTTCTGCGCCACAACGGTCTTCTTTCAACAGCAACAAATTAGAAATAGTTATATCAAATGGAATATCACTTAAAGAAAATAAGAGTACCAGAATGATTTAACGAATTTAGGCTTAAAGCGGAGTGTGGCTTTAGAATTTCTATGTACACTCTCAATAAAATAGATATACTTGTTTATATTTTGACATTTTATATCAGCCTCTTTGTTATCGTGATGAGTAATTTACAATATATCTATGTAAAAAACGTACGTTCAGTTTGAGAGTTTTTAATTAGTTAAGCCCCTTTAGTTAACCAATTTTCATAAAGAGCAGAATGTAGGGAACGGAGTGTTTAAACTCTATATATTTTTATAACCGCAGGTATATATGTTTAAATTGCAATAAAGCGATATTTTTGTGTAAAATTTTAAATTCTGTAATCAATTTCTTTAGTACGCATTTATTTAATGCTATTCACTAGAGCTTCGTTTCCGCCAGATTTCAATTTTAATACGAGTCCATCGCTATGCAATCGCGGCCAGGTATTTGAAATTGACCGCGTTTTATATTTAAAATAAATTAAAATTAAGGAAGCATTTAAAGGCAGTACTTTTTGCTGAATTTCAAAAATAAAATTCTTTATGTACTCAAATTGCACGATACACTAGTTATGAACGGTAACCAAATTGTTAAATATCTATAATAGATTATCTTTTTTTAGTTTAATTCCGCTCATGGTAGCGTAGGCAGAAGGAACTGCAGGAACCATATGAACCTAGGGTTAAGACACGCAGTTGCTTAGGTGCAACGTCTGTCCGTAACGTTCTGGGTTCGATTCCCAATATTTTTTTCTTTAGATTTTTCTATTTCCACTTTCTTCGCTCTCGCAACTAGGCTAAGCGCGGCGTTGAGTTCCGCCATTCAACACGCAATGCCTCGAAAAAAGGGGAAAGCGGGGACGGAGAAAGCAGAAAGTAGTTCCTTTGTTAGTTAGTTCGTTTATTGAGTAGCGGAACTCAACATCGCGCTCTTTCTACAGATATTGCATTTACAGACACCTTTAATAGCACCAAATCATCTTTAAAGGCTTATATAAAGTATTCCCACGTCCTTTGCATTGCCATTTCAACAGCAACTAATTAGTGGAAGTATTATTAATTACTACGGCATGTCGTCATTTCCGACAAAGCCTTATATGGGCAGGGAACACGCAATACGCTACCGTACAATGCAAATAGTTTTGTTTGTACTTGAAAAATAGGCAAGAGTGTCACAAAAAAATTCGTTATAAGTTAGTTGTAAATTAATATTTTTAAGGTTTTTTTTACATATTTTGTTTGAAATATGTGAAAATGGATAAAATAATCTAAATTTTATTTATTCATAAATAGATCAATTATACCAATTATCATATATCTTTATGCTTATAGAGCTTTTTTTAGCTTTATAGCGGAAACATTAAAAAAATAATAATAAGCTTTACGCTTTATGCCGCTCATAGCAAGATAGACATAAGAACTGAGTGTGAGAGTCGAAGTCGAGTGGTGGAACTTAACGCCGCGTATCATTAACAAGTTAGTTCATTTAAAGAGCTTTACTTTTATGAAATAAAGAAAAATATCTTCAATTTTTTCTTTTGGAAAAAATAATGGAACCTATTATTATATTTCAAAACGCATTATTACTTATATGTTTAAATATGTTACTCTTTCTTATTTTATTCTAGAGTAGACCATTCTGGTGTAGACACACCGATTCCATCATCACTGTTTCTAAGCCAATTCCAATAAGATATGATCAAAACTACACAAAATGACTGAAATATATATTTCAATTCAAGCCATATAACTTATAACTAATTAAAACGGAAAATGCAGATAGTGTTCACAGAATGTTATTTACGTAGCACAGAATGCTAATCAATTGAGGTCTTCGACTGCCACCGGTATAAATGGTAGAGATAGTTTGTTCATCTGTTAGTTTAAACGGTCAAATTACTGAGACAGTATTGTTTGGTCAATATAGTTCTGATTCCCTCTTAATTTTGAACTTAATCCTCTTCATATTATAATATCGGATATTTGTGATTGTAAGAAATATCCATAATATTAGTTTTGGTATCACGTAAAAGCTCTAGATTGGAATTCGATGAAACTTCTCAGTCTTGTAGCAGAGACAACTTATGGTAAATAATGTTAATACTTTTTTTTTATTAGCTTCACGCACATGGAAGAGAAGGGAGAAGAAACACACTCCGTCCCCTGCTTTTCGCCTTTTGCGAGGCATTACGTGGTAAGTGGTGGAACTTAACGCTGCGCTTTGCTTAGTTACCAGAGCGAAAAAAATGAAAATTCATCTTCCTCGAGTGGGAATCGAACCCACAAACCATAATACAAATGATAATAAATAATACAAAAATGCAATGCCGATTTAATGCCAATTAAATGATAATTAAAGTCTTTGTGAGCGAATAAATTCTGATTTTCTGTTTGTATCTCTTATAATAGAGCCAACTATTATATGCCAAGTAGGTTTAAGATGAGTGCCATTCATCTCTAGTTGACCTGATGTTGTTTCACATTTTTTCCACGACAAAAGGAATTAATTGCTTTTTTTTAATTTCAAATCTTACTCATTCACTGCCCTTCTGACATTACTGGTTTATTTTTTCAATAAAAGTGGTATAATAGTGACAATAAAGCGAGACCTATTATATAATTATCAATTCAAAATTCTATTAAAAAGCGAAACCTATGCGACGTGCGTGAATGTATGTAAGACGTATGTACGTCAAAGTATGAGAGCATGTATGAAAAGGTCAATGACAATGGACGAGGTGAAAGAGCTAGGAACAAAGCGTGAAGGTATGAATACATATTGTGTATAACTTCAAGATCCGAAATTTATTTGTTTTATAATGACGTAAACTACTTTTTTTCACAATTTTTTATTGTTTGTCGTCAATTTTTACATTATTTATTGTTGTTGTTGTCTTAGAGTTTTAGAATTTTCATGTAAAAACAGTTAAACTACCTTAACAAGTATTTCGAATAAACTATTTTTTTAACTTCAACCGGTATGCAACTTAGCATTAATACGTCCCGTTGGCTATTTTCCGCCCTATTTTCGATATATTGCGTGCTAACCGGAACTAAACGCTTACTTTTTATCTTTAACTATTGTGACAAAATAAAAACATTTAAATCCAAAGGGAATCGAACCCATAATACTATAATTTTAATTAATTAGCTATTATTTTTTTAATTTAGAATAAAATTGGGAACGAAGGGTCTTAACATTGGGTTTCTGGGGTTCCTGTGGTTCCCTCTACACACCTACAAAAATAAGAAAAATATTTCTAAACTAAACAGAAAAGAAATATATGTATAAATTTAAAAAACAACAGAAATATGAATCCCCACTGGTGTCATTTGTCGAAAATCGATGCTAAAATATTCAACGTCAGTGACCTCTTTTTGTTTTACTCGTATAACGTATTGGTATTATAAAGCGGACTTGGATACCCAATTTTGCGTTGAACCACAAAAAACCTGCATATTTACCCCAATTTATTTTTAACCTTATTATCTCTTATAGAAAGTTCAATTTGCTTTGTATTATACTATAATATTTAATATACATAAGTGTATTTTAATTAAATGGTTGAAATTAAAGCTAAATTTAATTACGATGTCATCGTTACGCAATTTTATAACGTGTTACTGCAACACATTGGTCGCGGGTTCAAATCACTGGGAGGGACAAATTTTGCTTTTTTTTTAATATTGGCATGTTAAGACGGGCGTAGCGTGAAGTTCCAGTAGTCACATTCCATGTCTCAAAACATTCCACTAGAATATCGCAGCCTTTACTTCTATTAGCAGATTAAAACTGCAAAATAAGGTAAAAATTTGCATTTCGAGTATCTATATAATTCTGGAAATTATTACTAACTGGATAAGGTCTAAAAAATATTTGAAGAATGAGGAAGGAGCCATGAAATAGCATTGTGTACTGATGACATTTCATCGATTTTAAAATGAAAAGAAAACAAAATGAAAATGACGATATAAACGGAAAATTGGCTTAGTACTAATAACTTAATATGGAATACTTAAAAATTATGTTTGTAGTAGGAAAGTTGTTAAAGCTTTCACCATCAAAAAGCATATCTTGATTCTGTGGTATTTCTCGTTATCATCATAGACTCTAAATCACAGTTCTCATATTAATAGCTTGGCAAATAGAACCTACGTACTAAATAATCCTTTATAGCCCAAAAAATCGTTTCTTTTTAATTTGTAAAATAATAAGCACTACAGGCACTTATTTCGTACCCTTTTTAACTCATACTTTATGTTCTTATTGTAAATATTAATTATATTAATGTAACGATCCTATGTACTATACATAGGATTATTCAAGTGGTCACTACATAAAGAAGGTCATACAATGATGGCAAAAAATGAGGCATTAGAATTGTCTAATGCCTAATTTTTGACATTTTTTACCTTACTGGCACTGAATCTACAACTGAAAAAGCTCCCTATCATACCCCCGAGATATCATTTATATACATTAAGCTTCCGTTACTGAGTGATAGACAGACAACGCACAGCCAAAACCACGCTTAGAGAATTTCTAACTTTCAACAAAAATTAATGAAAAAATCGAGAATTTACGACTTATAGACTTTTAATTATGAAACAACAACATTATACTATTTTAATAGCTTTTAATAAAGTCAAAAATTTACTATTTATAGGGTTTTACGTATAAAGTATACTATCTTTTCCATTTGAAAAGTTTCATTTTTTTTGTTTTTTTTTTAGCTTCATTATGCCGCACATGGCAGGGTAGGCAGAGGGAACTGCAGGAACCATATGAACCTAGTGTTAAGACACTCCGTTGCTTAGTTACTTTCCGCCTTTTTCGAGGCATTGCCTGTTGAGTGGCGGAACTCAACCCCGCGCTATGCCTAGTTTCCAGAGCGAAGATTATGGAAATAGAAAAATCCATCTTTCCCGACTGGGAATCGAACCCATAAACCGTGGCGTTACAGGCAGACGTTGCGCCTCTGCGCCACGACGGTCCTTAAGAGTTTCTATTAAAGTGATTAAAGGAAAAACGTTCCACTTTTGTTGAAATATTTGACTCAAAAGATCTACAATCTATTTTTTCTTAACACGATATGACCTCAGGGGAAATCGCGCCCTGGTTATATGAAGCGGCCTCGATACACAAGTTTTATTTATTTTACAAAAGCTCGCCAGTATAAGCTTAATTTTTCTAAACGAGTGCCAAATAAATTGTATAATTTTGGCACAGTGTTATACGTAATTGAGTGTTAGTAAAGGTTACTAGTACAAATTTTCTCTGAAGACTGATTATATTTTATATCAAAGTGCACCTTTAATCTATAGAGAAATAAATCACTAATTAAAAATAATACGCCACGTAAGTATATTAATAATAATTTAAAAGCTATTAACATAATAACTCATCGATATTAATCCAAACCTAATGAAATTCAATATTTTACTGCTACACGAGATAAATCTTATACTCTTTAATGATTTTAATTTTCTTTAATAATATATAAATAAAGGAAATTCTATGAAACGTATCCATTTTTCTCGTCTAGACTCAGTGTTCAGGTTTGGCATACATATATATGTCAGCACTGTCATATAGATAGTAAAAAAATTACATTTGACAGCCATCTTTATATTTGAGATTATCATTATGTGGAAAAATGCAATTATATGGAATAATGGACTGAAAATGTGATATTGGGG
The DNA here is from genome assembly GCA_037178615.1 of Dione vanillae. Classification (NCBI taxonomy): domain Eukaryota; kingdom Metazoa; phylum Arthropoda; class Insecta; order Lepidoptera; family Nymphalidae; genus Dione; species Dione vanillae. The sequence goes on from JAZFAU010000770.1 coordinate 23,072, forward strand.
TTTGATCCCAGTATAGTGATATACCTATCCTAATTACGGGTATATTCTAGGGATCCTATTATCTACTTACTCTGGTAAGTACTGAACAAAACCTGACATTAAATTCCACCAACGGAAAACGGATAATTAGACACGTTTTGTCGTTCTATTAAAGTCTATTTTAATGCCAATTAAATGATAATTTTAGCGTTTAAATTGTGAATTTTTCTTTAAGATATACAAGCTGAATTTAAAATAATATAAAGGAACACCAACTTTAGAACCAAAATAATATCTAATTTATAACGATTAAATCTATACTGTAGATGGATCCATACTGTCTCGAGCTTGTAGCATTTACTTAAAACCCTGCAGGTCTACAGGGACTTAGAGACGGTTAGTCAGCTTGTATATATCAAGCGTATAATGTGACGGCGATGCGTAAATTCACTAAACCTATTACATTTAGCAGAACAATTATTTTGTTAATTTCTTATCGTCCAGAGACTCTTGCCTTTAATAACTTGCGCTTAAAACAATTTTTGGGTATAAATTGTTTTGTTATAATCGTTTTAGTCGAGAGATTTGAACATGTTATTTGTAGGTTTAAATCTCTACGGAATTCTAATTAAACCTTAAAAGTATAAAGTTCTTATAGGACCATTTTTCTTTGTTTTCAGGCTATTATTTTCAAGAACGTAACTAAAGTAAAATCAACAGCAAATATCCAGTTATAGATCCCGTCGACTGTAATCATGATTTTACAAATCTGTTCGAGATACTTGACCGATATTTATTTACTGAGAACCCTCTCTTTTTACCTTTTGCATAAAAATGCGTAAATCATTTAAAGAATTAGGAATTATATTTGACTTGTATGTGTATCTCTGAGTATGTCTAGGCTTCCAAGTAGGGCTTCAAATTTCTCGAATAGTCATATCAAGACAAATTTTTAAAGTAAACCAGTTCAACTATTTCTAAAATATACTTAAGTCGCCGACACAAATACCATTGTGGCTCAGAGACGCAGCATCTCCTTTTAAATGTCTCCCTGTAAATTTCAATTCGCACTAGGGGAAGATGGAATCTTTCATTTCATTTTCTTCGCTCTGGGTACCAAAACAAGTAGATTCCGCCACTCAACAGAAAGTAGAGAACGGAGTGTCTTATCACTAGGTTCCTAAAGTTCCTGCGGTTCCCTTTGCCTACGCTGTTATAAACGTTCATCAACTATGATATTTGTATTCACGACCACCGTTTTTAAAATTTCTTTTTGCCTTAGTATATTTCATTCCAATAGATCAATCTCATAAAGTACCTAATGCAGTAGAATATGGAACTGCAGTCATGAAATTACAAATATATTCTAATATCTTGTATCTTGAGAGGGTTCTTTATAAACTGCGTTTCTATTTTATTTGAAAATATTTTTTTTTACAAGGCACTTATTCGGTTTCTGTGTTATTGACATTCTAATAATACCTATCTGCCTATCTACTAACCTACGTACATAGTAAATTGTTTATTTTATATTATAATAAAAAGCTATTGAACATCTTTGCTCTTTCAACAGTTTTTATTTGAATTTGAAATTGATATTCTTTCTATGGGAAATTTGCTTTCAGTAATATTTTATTTACCTTCACGCATTATCCCGCGTATAGCGAAGATGGCAGAGGGAATCACAGGACCCGTAGGAGCCTATTGTTAAGACATTTCGTCCCCCATTTTCTACTTTTTGACTCAGCGTGTTGAGTGATGGAACACAACGCCACGATTGCCTAGTTGCCAGAGCGAAGAAAAAGGTAACAAAATAATTTATCTTCCTCAAGAGGGAATCGAACTCATAAGCCTTCGCGTTTACATGCACACACGCATCTGCGCTATGTCGGTCTTCAGTGATAAATTTTACATTTTATTACCAATAATACATACATAATATAGTAATTTATATTATTTATAAATATAAATAGAAAATGTATACTGTCATAATCACCACAATTTTTCTCCTTTAAAGCTAAAAAGCAGGATATAGAAATCTACTACCATATAAGGGTATTAAGAGAAGCTAAAAATAAAAAATAAAACATTACGTGGTACAATCCGTCTTAGTCAATTTGGGGCAAGGTTAATCCACAAGGGCGGTTATCTGATACTTCTGTAATGCGAAGCGAGAACCAGTTTATAAGTATTTCAAGCAAGATTTTTTATTTACGCACATAGCAAGGAAGGTAGAGAAAACTAAGTTTGAGTTAAGATACTTACTAAGAGTTAAGGTCATTCCACGCTTTCTACCTGCCGCAATATTGTGTGTTAAGTATCAGAGCTCAACGTTGCACTTTGTCTTGTTACGCGAAGAAAACGAAAATTAATTCATTTCCCCATTATAGGAATCGAACCCAAAACCGTCATATTTACAGTCAGAAGCCATACTGCCTATTACGCTATGGGGGCATTTGAGGTTTTTTCATGTGATGTATGCGTCTCATAAGTATAGAACTATTCATTCTCAATTTGTTCACTTCCTGTTAAGTAGTGGAAATCAACACACATTAATTCATAGTTATATAATGCATACTTTAACTGTAATATTGCTATATTATGACGAAACAGTAGACAAAATGTGTTTTTGCTTTAAATATTTATACGAAAGAGCTCCTCACGTGCGAGATGCATTTCAAAATCTACACAAACCAAATAACTTGTTTCTAATCTTTAAGTGTTAACCTCCATTACACACAATACTCGCTTTTTTGCTCTTCTATGTGCAACTGAAGAAATATGTCAGAACTGAGAATCTTGAAACTGGAGGTACAATTTCCTACAAGTAAGTCAATTCCTGGGCTACACTGCTGACCTTGACCTTGACCTTGACTCAAGATCAAAACAATTGCATTCTCCTTTGAAAATCTTATTGTCGCGTCCCAGCGCATCTAGTTGTTAAGAATAGCAAATCAAATACCTGGAAACACCTAATTCTATATCGACCGAACCCATGGTCATAGGGCAGTCTAAATTTGAAAAGTGTGACATGTGTGTCTATTTAGCATCTATGATAACCAGCGACAACAATCCGACCACTAAAATTAGAAAACGGATTCTTCTGGCCAATAGATGTTACTTTATAATTGGTGCTAAGAAAGAAAGATGAAAACTCCCTTGTCGTTTTTAAACGTAAATTCCTGAGATGAATATTTGGACACAATGTGAAGACGGCGACTGGCGTGTAATAAAATATACAATCTATTTTTTGACGCAAAATTTTTACAGTTCTTTTCTTTTAGCTTCACGCTTCATCTCTCACATGGCAGGGTAGGCAGAGGGAACTGCAGGGACTATTGGAATAGTATTAAGACACTCCGTTGCTTAATCCCTGCTTTCTTAGTCCCCGAAAAAAAAATTGTACAGTTTATTGAAACTGACAGAATATATTGGCTATGCCACATGCAACGCAAAGAAAGTAACAGAGTGCCGAAGCATATGCTTGATTCCATACCGGATGGCAAACTAAGGATTAGAAGACCAAATCTCGGATGGTAAAATGGAGTAACCAAAAACCATTGGCCTATAACTAGGAATGTGTGGCTCAAGGTAGAGAAGGCTGGAAGAGAGCAGTTTAAAAGGCCCGTGCTGAGAGCTGTATAGAAATTGATGATGATGATAATGAGATAAAAAATGGAATCCATCATTAAGTAGGTACATGTCACAAGTATTACACAAAATTATAAGAAGAATAGAATCTATGTACACTTGAAAGTAGTAAGTCAAAATGAAAAGTCAATATGAAAAATTAGAATTTTTCGATGCCGACACAAAAAAGAAATTATATTAGATTTGGCATTGAAATAATTTCTACTTTAATATACTTTTTTTCACAACCTATTGTATTAATATATTTTATTTAAGTGTTTTTCCTATCCTTAATTAATAGTTGTTAATTACTTCCAGTGCCAACGCCACTGGTTACGGATAAAGTTTCAGATATTAAGTTGTTAGATAATGCTAGTCAGATTAGGACCTGTAAAACTAAAATAAGTATGTCTATCTACCAGACTAGTAGCAAATTTCCTCTCTAAGATTTTATCAGTAAGTAGTGAAATCAGCCCTGAAAATAATAAAAATATCATACTGATAAATTATACTTGGTTGGATAAATGATATGCAATTATAAATGTATGTAGAATGTACAAATAATTAATCAACCTGAGCTTCTATTGACTTAACTAAATGAGTAATAGTAAGTTATTTTCGCTTCATATTACATTTTGCAATTAGTAGGATACGCAGAGAAGCATTTATAAAATGATAACATCCTTATTTTTTAGTTTCACTGTTTATCCCGCATATAGTGTTAAGCTAGTGTTAAGACACTCCGTTCCCTGCTTTACACCTTCTTTCGAGGCATTGCGTGCTGAGTTGCGGAACTCAACGCCACGTTTACCTAGACGTAGCCTGGAGGAGATCGACGCTAATATATATATATATATATATATATATATATATATATATATATATATATATATATATATATATATATATATATATATATATATATATATATATATATATATATATATATATATATATATATATATATATATATATATATATATATATATATATATATATATTAGCGTCGATCTCCTCCAGGCTACGTCTAGGTAAACGTGGCGTTGAGTTCCGCAACTCAGCACGCAATGCCTCGAAAGAAGGTGTAAAGCAGGGAACGGAGTGTCTTAACACTAGCTTAACACTATATGCGTGATAAACAGTGAAACTAAAAAATAAAGGATGTTATCATTTTATAAATGCTTCTCTGCGTATCCTACTAATTGCAAAATGTAATATGAAGCGAAAATAACTTACTATTACTCATTTAGTTAAGTCAATAGAAGCTCAGGTTAATTAATTATTTGTACATTCTACATACATTTATAATTGCATATCATTTATCCAACCAAGTATAATTTATCAGTATGATATTTTTATTATTTTCAGGGCTGATTTCACTACTTACTGATAAAATCTTAGAGAGGAAATTTGCTACTAGTCTGGTAGATAGACATACTTATTTTAGTTTTACAGGTCCTGCTCTGACTAGCATTATCTCACAACTTAAAATCTGAAACTTTATCCGTAACCAGTGGCGTTGGCACTGGAATTAATTAACAACTATTAATTAAGGATAGGAAAAACACTTAAATAAAATATATTAATACAATAGGTTGTGAAAAAAAGTATATTAAAGTAGAAATTATTTCAATGCCAAATCTAATATAATTTCTTTTTTGTGTCGGCATCGAAAATTCTAATTTTTCATATTGACTTTTCATTTTGACTTACTACTTTCAAGTGTACATAGATTTTATTCTTCTTATAATTTTGTGTAATACTTTTGACATGTACCTACTTAATGATGGATTGCATTTTTTATCTCATTATGATCGTCATCAATTTCTATACAGCTCTCAGCACGGGCCTTTTAAACTGCTCTCTTCCAGCCTTCTCTACCTTGAGCCACACATTCCTAGTTATAGGCCAATGGTTTTTGGTTACTCCATTTTACCATCCGAGATTTGGTCTTCTCATCCTTAGTTTGCCATCCGGTCTGGAATCAAGCATATGCTTCGGCACTCTGTTACTTTCTTTGCGTTGCATGTGGCATAGCCAATATATTCTGTCAGTTTCAATAAACTGTACAATTTTTTTTTCGGGGACTAAGAAAGCAGGGATTAAGCAACGGAGTGTCTTAATACTATTCCAATAGTCCCTGCAGTTCCCTCTGCCTACCTTGCCATGTGAGAGATGAAGCGTGAAGCTAAAAAGAAAAGAACTGTAAAAATTTTGCGTCAAAAAATAGATTGTATATTTTATTACACGCCAGTCGCCGTCTTCACATTGTGTCCAAATATTCATCTCAGGAATTTACGTTTAAAAACGACAAGGGAGTTTTCATCTTTCTTTCTTAGCACCAATTATAAAGTAACATCTATTGGCCAGAAGAATCCGTTTTCTAATTTTAGTGGTCGGATTGTTGTCGCTGGTTATCATAGATGCTAAATAGACACACATGTCACACTTTTCAAATTTAGACTGCCCTATGACCATGGGTTCGGTCGATATAGAATTAGGTGTTTCCAGGTATTTGATTTGCTATTCTTAACAACTAGATGCGCTGGGACGCGACAATAAGATTTTCAAAGGAGAATGCAATTGTTTTGATCTTGAGTCAAGGTCAAGGTCAAGGTCAGCAGTGTAGCCCAGGAATTGACTTACTTGTAGGAAATTGTACCTCCAGTTTCAAGATTCTCAGTTCTGACATATTTCTTCAGTTGCACATAGAAGAGCAAAAAAGCGAGTATTGTGTGTAATGGAGGTTAACACTTAAAGATTAGAAACAAGTTATTTGGTTTGTGTAGATTTTGAAATGCATCTCGCACGTGAGGAGCTCTTTCGTATAAATATTTAAAGCAAAAACACATTTTGTCTACTGTTTCGTCATAATATAGCAATATTACAGTTAAAGTATGCATTATATAACTATGAATTAATGTGTGTTGATTTCCACTACTTAACAGGAAGTGAACAAATTGAGAATGAATAGTTCTATACTTATGAGACGCATACATCACATGAAAAAACCTCAAATGCCCCCATAGCGTAATAGGCAGTATGGCTTCTGACTGTAAATATGACGGTTTTGGGTTCGATTCCTATAATGGGGAAATGAATTAATTTTCGTTTTCTTCGCGTAACAAGACAAAGTGCAACGTTGAGCTCTGATACTTAACACACAATATTGCGGCATGTAGAAAGCGTGGAATGACCTTAACTCTTAGTAAGTATCTTAACTCAAACTTAGTTTTCTCTACCTTCCTTGCTATGTGCGTAAATAAAAAATCTTGCTTGAAATACTTATAAACTGGTTCTCGCTTCGCATTACAGAAGTATCAGATAACCGCCCTTGTGGATTAACCTTGCCCCAAATTGACTAAGACGGATTGTACCACGTAATGTTTTATTTTTTATTTTTAGCTTCTCTTAATACCCTTATATGGTAGTAGATTTCTATATCCTGCTTTTTAGCTTTAAAGGAGAAAAATTGTGGTGATTATGACAGTATACATTTACTATTTATATTTATAAATAATATAAATTACTATACTATGTATAAATATTGGTAATAAAATGTTAAATTTATCACTGAAGACCGACATAGCGCAGATGCGTGTCTCCATGTAAACGCGAAGGCTTGTGGGTTCGATTCCCTCTTGAGGAAGATTAATTATTTTGTTACATTTTTCTTCGCTCTGGCAACTAGGCAAGCAGAAAATGGGGGACGAAGTGTCTTAACAATAGGCTCCCATGGGTCCTGTGATTCCCTCTGCCATCTTCGCTATACGCGGGATAATGGTTACGGATAAAGTTTCAGATATTAAGTTGTTAGATAATGCTAGTCAGATTAGGACCTGTAAAACTAAAATAAGTATGTCTATCTACCAGACTAGTAGCAAATTTCCTCTCTAAGATTTTATCAGTAAGTAGTGAAATCAGCCCTGAAAATAATAAAAATATCATACTGATAAATTATACTTGGTTGGATAAATGATATGCAATTATAAATGTATGTAGAATGTACAAATAATTAATCAACCTGAGCTTCTATTGACTTAACTAAATGAGTAATAGTAAGTTATTTTCGCTTCATATTACATTTTGCAATTAGTAGGATACGCAGAGAAGCATTTATAAAATGATAACATCCTTTATTTTTTAGTTTCACTGTTTATCCCGCATATAGTGTTAAGCTAGTGTTAAGACACTCCGTTCCCTGCTTTACACCTTCTTTCGAGGCATTGCGTGCTGAGTTGCGGAACTCAACGCCACGTTTACCTAGACGTAGCCTGGAGGAGATCGACGCTAATATATATATATATATATATATATATATATATATATATATATATATATATATATATATATATATATATATATATATATATATATATATATATATATATATATATATATATATATATATATATATATATATATATATATATATATATATATATATATACGAGTAAGAAAATGGTGATTGGATGTTCTGTGCCCACCCCAAAAACGTCAAGTACCGTTTCAATAAAAAAATATACGAAACGAAAAGATATTTTTAAAATCACACAAATCACAAAGTGTTGTTTAAGAATTTCATTACTTATCATATTTAAAAATCGAAAATAGCTATCTACGAGATATAGAAATATTAGTGTATAATATTTTTGATTACAGTATATTACCTGGTAGTAACTGAACTAATGTAACGTCCATATAAAGTTACTTGTTCTCGAAATGATCCTAGTTTACATTCAAAACATATCACAAAGTTATTTGTACCGTCCCTTCACAAACAATCTCTACAATCTCGATCCTAACTTATTAAATTAATGCAAATATGGCTAATTAATACAATTTAAAGTTATAATCAAATATAACTCGTGTGTTATGGAATATTGAATATTATTGTAAATCTAAAGAATAATATATATTTTTCTAATCTCATTGAAAATCGGTGAAGTGAATTTAGTGTTAAGACACTCTGCCTTTCGTTTATTGATAAGAAATTATCCATTATGGCGGACCATAGCGACGCAGAGGCACAGTGTCTGCTTGTAAACTCGACAGTTTGTGGGTTCAATTCCCACTTAGTATTTTCTTTGTGGTTGCTTTGGCAATAAGGTATGGCGCAGCATTAAGCTTTACCACTTTACAAGTCTCGTAAAGTGAAAACTGAGGGACGGAGTGTCTTAATATTGGGTTCCCTCTGCCTACTTTGCTATGTACGAAATATAGTATTAAATTAATAAAAAATATATTATAGTACAAAATTAGTCATTGTCATAATTACTAATATTTGACTAGATTATTGAGATCGATATTCATATCGATATCACAGTACTTACAGATTTCATAGACGTCTTGTTTAACAGCTTGTACCTGAAATCAAAAACAGATGGTTATCAATAATTGTTTACCAAACTGTAACCTATTAAATATACAAAACCTAGTTCAGACTGATAGTAAACATTACAATAAAGACACAAATTTAATTATTTTTATTGGTAATAGAAAGAATGTTACTAATTCAAATTTAATAACCTTTTATGAATCATTGAGTAAATTAAATATAAATAAGATAATAATTTTTACATTTCCCTATTCAAATAGTGTGCCACAGTGGGAAAATAACCTTAGGTATAAGTTAAATGTAGCACTTTATAATATGTGTGCTTATAATTCAATATTCAATGTTATAGACACAAATAATTATGTTAGTAATTATTATATTTTAAGACATGGTAGTTATACACTACCTAAATTTATTAAGAGACAGATAGCAATTTCACTATCATATTATTTTTCAATTTTAGCTAAAAATTCCGCTAAACAATGTGTCTCTTCTGGACACAGCACTATTAAGACATTGGAATTTATTCCAAGTAATAATTTAAACTAAGTCACAGGACAACAGAGGTTCCAGTCTCTAGCCAATTATTAGAATTGTCAATTAAATATAATAATTATACAAAAAATATTGTAAACATTACTAAAACCAACAATGTAAACATTATCAACTTGGTGCATCAAAATATACAAAGTTTAAAAAGTAAAGAATTAGAATTAGATTTATTTTTGAATAGTGATAATATTGATATTATTTGTTTAACTGAACATTGGTTAAAACAACATGAATTAATATTTAACTTCAAGTGTCACCAAGTTGGTAGTTCGTTCACCAGATTAAATTCTGTTCACGGTGGCTCTTTGATATTACTTAATAGAAATTTAAAATTTAAAGAACTTAAAAACATTGTGAACCTATCTGTTGAACGAACAACTGAATTATCATGTATTGAATTAGAGCAATTCATTGTAGTTTGTGTGTACAGACCCCCCTTATCATGTTTTAATGAATTTGAAAAGATTATGGATGAAGTTTTAATAAAACTAACAAAGTCAAGAAAGAAACTTATTGTTTGTGGAGATTTTAATATTAATTTATTAGATTGTAATAATTCACTTAGTAACAAATTATTAAACTTATTTAATTCCCATAATCTTTTGAATATGTTTATGGAGCCTACTAGAATTACATCTACCAGCGCCACTTGTATTGATAATATATTTACAAATTTAACACCAATCAGTAAATTAGTATTCAGCAAGTTAGATTCCGATCATTGTGGCCAGTTAATTAAGTTTGAAAATGTTAGGAGAAAGATGTACAAAAAGAATATAACTTTTGTACCAGTAACTGTGGAGCGGGTGAATACCTTAAAGAATGACTTAATTAGTTATTTACCAACACATATAAATAATTTTTCAACCAATGAATTATATAATAATTTCTTTCATACATTTACAAAACTTTTCAATTCTGTATTTACCTCCAAAACAATGTCAGTTACTGATACATTAGTTTTTAGTGAGTGGGCAACGGCGGAGTTACACAAGGATAGGGAAAAATTGTATGAGCTATATGCGGAAAGGCGTTACAATACCAGTGATGAGTTTAGGGACAGGGTTAAATTGTTTTCCAAAACATTTAAATCTGAATGTAAGTTGGCTAAATCGCGTCACATTAAGACTAAAATTCAAAATAGTAGCAATAAGATCAAGGCTACCTGGAAGATAATTAATGAGGAGACTGGAAGTGTCAAAACGCGAAGTAATGACTTTAAATTACTTATAAACAGTACTTTAATTACTTCTGACGCGGAAATTGCCACTGCATTCGAAAATTTCTTTACTGATATTCCAGTTTCCACAACCAAGTCTCTAAATTCCTCATCGGTCGCCGCCATGTCTCTACTAAAAGGTAATGTAACCGAATGTAATGTTGAGTTCAAATTTAGAAAAGTACATGCCCAAGATATTGTTAAAATCTTTAAATTGATTAAAGTTAAAAAGACAAATGACTTGTGGGGCATATCTGCTAGCATAATTAAATCGTTAATTGACATTGTTGCACCTGAATTGGCGTTGATATTTAATACTTGCGTTGACTGTGGTGTATTTCCTGATTTAATGAAATATAGTAAAATCACTCCACTATTTAAATCGGGTAGTACGACAGATCTCACTAATTTTAGACCTATTTCAGTACTACCTACATCTAGCAAGATTTTTGAAAAACTAGTTTTGTCTCAATTAATTAATCATTTTTATAAGAATCAATTGCTACATACAAAACAGTTTGGATTCACTCGGGGTCGCTCAACAACCGATGCTGGTGTTGACTTAATACTTAATATTTTTGAAGCCTGGGAGGAGTCACGTGACGCTCTAGGAGTGTTCTGTGATTTGTCCAAGGCATTTGATTGTGTACAGCAGGAAACATTAATTCAGAAATTACACCACTACGGAATAAGAAATAAAGCTCTGGACTTTGTCAGTTCTTACCTAAATGATAGAATCCAGAAAGTAGACATTAATGGAAAGCGTTCTCCCGGGTCATTTGTCAAAATGTGGGTGCCACAGGGCTCGATATTAGGCCCTTTTCTGTTCCTTATCTATATTAATGACCTACCTTACCTTGTAAAGGACAAACATGGGATAGTATTATTTGCAGATGATACATCTTTGATTTTTAAAATTAATAGAGGACATGATGAAATTGACAATGTGAATAATACTCTCTCAAATATTGTCCAATGGTTTAATGTCAATAATTTACTGTTAAATGAGAAGAAAACGAAGTGTATTAAATTCACACTCCCGAATGTTAAATTTGCCAAAACTATTGTAAAAATTGGCGATGGGGAACTAGATTTAGTAAATACTACAGTTTTTCTGGGCATTACTTTAGATTCAAAACTTCAGTGGGGCCATCATGTGAACGATTTGTCGAACAGACTTAGCTCAGCCGCGTATGCGATCAAAAAGATCCGCTACTTAACCGACGTCAATACCGCTAGACTAGTTTATTTTAGTTACTTCCACAGCATTATGTCATATGGTATACTATTATGGGGTAATGCTGCTGATATTGATACTATATTTGTTCTTCAGAAATGGGCTGTTCGAGCAATCTATAACATGAGGCCCAGAGATTCCCTTAGGGATAAATTTAAAAAATTTAAAATCATGACTCTTCACAGTCAATATATATTCGAGAATTTAATATATATTCATAAAAATATTGATAAATATAGATTAAATTGTGATGTTCACAATGTTAATACGAGGAATAAGTATAAACTTGTTATGCCCACCACTAGGCTCCATAAAATAGGCAACTCCTTCCCATGTGTCCGTTTCTACAATAAACTGCCGAAAGAAGTATTTGATCTCTCGTTAAATAAATTTAAAATCTATGTTAAACGGCAATTAATTACTAAATCCTATTATAGTGTAAAGGATTACATTGATGATAAAACGGCATGGAATTAATGAATTGCTCATAAGTTCGAGTGACGTTTGTGAAGTGATCACAATAGGTTTAGGGAAACCTGGCTGAGTTTGTTGTGGGCTCTTCTCACCAGGCCGCGCTTGGAACCCTCGTAACCTTAGTTTTAAGTCATGGAGTGTGTAGGTTTCAGAGGGGCTCAATTCGATATTTACTATCAAATTGGGCTCCTTTGACACTCCTCCGTTCGCTCTATCTCACGTACACAAGTGATCATCTTATTGATTCTAAGTGGAAAATAAATAAATAAATAAATAAATAAATATACATATTTTAAAACATAAATTTTGTCTAAAATTTTTAATTTAAATACCGACTGGATTTATAAATAATTAATTTGCTTTTTTGCCGGTATGGTATATTAAACAACAAATAACATAACATATACGAGTAATGTAATTCAACGTTTCAGCTTCTTATTAAGCCAAACTTTACAGGCACTGATTATTGAATACCATATCTATATGACGTGTACTAAAAATATTTTGTATATAAAGGTATCCTGAATATCGTTTAATCGTTTGATATCTGAATTATAATCAGTTGGTTTCATCAATCACTGAAGTTCTAATCAATTATTTTTCCAAGTATTGTAAAGAAATTTTATTGTTTCTTCTATTTCGATTTTGCAATTATTTCCTGTATTCGACGTATTAAAATTTCCACACTAATTTTGAGACATTGTATGACGTATGTTGGGTCATCGCCTTACTTATCTAACAGAGCGTAATGAATGAATTTAGGAAAATAATTAATATAAAGTAGCAATCGCATCTCAAACTATCAAAAATGGTCAAAATTATTTAAAAAATGTGTAAGAAAATATTTATTAAAATTTTATTTGGTTATTCCATATAAAAACACATAACAAAACTTTTTGTCATACTATCATCGATGGATGTATATCTATAACAACGTTTAACACCTACATGAAATCTGGTTTTTTCCAAAGATATTTCTTCTGCACGATTTGGCAAATATTTGAGCGATAATTACAATCTGACGTACGCCGCCAGATTTTAATTGAAAGCTTTGCGAGCTTGTAAAATAAGAGGAGCTTAAATGGGGTCAACATTTTTTAGAATTTTGAACTTTAAATATCTTCAAAGCTACCTGTTTTAAAAACAATATTATTATTTTTTTTCTACTTCGTATTATATAATATTGTTGTGAATCCGACTACATAAAAAAATTTACACATTTAAGCAGTCAGCGATATTAATATGTAACAATATACATTCAATAATGTAGAAATAAATTTTGAGTTTATAAATAACTTTAAGATTTTATCTTTTCATAAATTCTTCAGTAGTTAAGTAGAGAGAAGAGCTCGTACAGTAAGGGCGAGCTTTAATACGCATTTCAAAGGAGTCTCTTAAGCCTTGGCTTGTGTCAAAAGTCCGAGGCTCTGATGAATCACGATGAATCTGTGAAATGCTGAATAGTTTCTTCTCTTTCATATACATAGGAGTCTCTTGTAAAAAGAGGGTAGTCTTATATGATAATTACTATTAAAGCGATGAAATTATACAACGGTCAGTTTTGGAAGAGTACTTCTTTGAAATATTGTTATAAAGTGATTTATGTCATTTGCTACATTTACGTACAAACATATATTGTACATGAGTTTAGATGTTTTTCTTTTGAATTAACTTTAACCATTTATCAGAAAGAGGGGTTGTCAAAAATTGGTATCACTACAAATTTAACTTTCTGCATCTACAATTTTTTTACGACAAAATATTAATTTTAAAACTATATTGAAAATCGTAACTACAACCTTATATATTCCTTTCTGAAGTACTTCCCTTTAAATCTTATTTGCTTAACAGTTAGAATAACATGAGCCATTTGATAAAGATGCCTATCATCTTGGAATAATGTTACTTCAGTTGTTTTATTCACCATTCTTTGGTAAGAATTTTGTGGCGTAGACTTCCCTTTAATGAGAATTTAACATTGACATTTAACATGCATTTGTCTTTTTTACATATATATCGACTATGACAGAATAATTATATACTATAATAATTTGTAAATTAATCGTATTACCTGTAATTTAAAAATAAATTACAGTTTATATCCTTTGTTACAAAAAGCATAAACGCCACTTCAAGTGCAAGAAGCGCTGGTTCAAATCCCGCGTTGAAATTTTTATATGTTTTCTTTAAATATTTTTTCTATTCTCAGTGTAGATTAGTGACTTAGTGACTAAAAAATATAAAAATATTATACACTCCATTTTTTAAATACAAGCTATATTTATTTTAAATATTTAAAAATAAATTCAACTGTTTATATAAATAAACAAAACTGTATTTCAATATTTAAATAATGAAATCACCTAAATTTATTACAAAAAGAAACAATTGTTGGCAAAACTGTTAAGTACTCACTCACTGAGATCGTTTTACTTATTTGTATGTTAAAAATATATATTCCTTTCTGAAGTATTTCACTTTACATTTAAAAGAGCCTTAAATGCTTCATAGAACGTTCGTAATGTTCTCAAATTTAAACGTATTTACTTTGTTTTTTAAATAACCGCGGCGAAAGATAACGATACCGCAAACGAAAATATATTTAACATAATTTTTGTTTATTTGAAACAAGCTTTAGGCGAGCTTATTTTATTTTTAATAATACATTAATGAGCAGATGTCTTTGAGTACTTTAAACACGAAAAATACTTATATATTTGTCATAAACCATAACAAGTTCAAATTGTACGATTTATACTTAAACTTATTTTAATCATAAATGAGACTGAATGAGCATTAAAATTATTTAAATTATATGATTTTTAATTAAAATACTGTATCTTATTGTTAGCCAATAACATAATCCATATATTATGAAAACATATAAAATTAGAACGCACCGAGATTCAAACCCGCGCGTCTTCGAAAATTTAAAAATGTTACCATCTGTGTAGGGAGATTTTTATGAATTTTTGCTACTCAAAGATGCTACGTGGTTTAACCCTATAAAAACTATTAAAAAAACAATTTCCTTAACAAATTATTAATGCGTAGAATTTTTAATTTATAATTTTAATCTGATAATGACTAATTCAATTGAATTAAAATAAAACTAAAAGTTCTAAATAAATATAACTAAATCTAATATTAAGTAGTCCATACAATCCTTCATCATCATATCACAGTCAGGAAATAAATGTGTTTTACATCATGCGGATGTTTGTCCAAAATATCCTGGAGTTCTGCCAGGAATGCCTGAAGTCTAGGAAAATACTCAAAAATGATCCTTTTTACCAGGAACTAAGCGTTATAGCAAAAATTATATAGAAATTCAGAAATTTATTCAAAATACGTACCCGTTCCGCTATTGGTAATGGAATAGTTTACTTCGACGTAAGATAATGTCAGGTGTTCTTTATGGTCAATGATTGTGAGACTATTTTTGTTTGATACGATTATTGGTTACGGTTTCCAATGCTTAGTATGTTAGGTACTATTTAACTGCAAAGCATCGCATTAACATATTACAGTTGTTTTTCATCACTGCAAAAGTATGATTCTAATTAATATAAAAAAAATAGTAATTTAAGACTGAAGAAATAGTGTAGTATATATATATATATATATATATATATATATATATATATATATATATATATATATATATATATATATATATATATATATATATATATATATATATATATATATATATATATATATATATATATATATATATATATATATATATATATATATATATATATATATATATATATATATATATATATATATATATATATATATATATATATATATATATATATATATATATATATATATATATATATATATATATATATATATATATATATATATATTTATATATAATTTAAAAGTAAAACCGTACAGCTAATAACAAAGAAACAAATAACAAATATTAAAAGCTATTAAATAAGAAAACTCATTACACAAGTGCAAACCCGAGAAAATTATTAGGGTGCTTTTCAGTAAATATCGCTATCTTGTTCTTTACTTAAATATGTTATTAAAGTTAGAAAGAGATGGCACGGCGTTGCATTTTATTCGAGAAATAATTTATTTGTTGAATAACTTTTATTTAGAGCTTTGGCCTGTTTTTGTTATTTGTATGGAGATTATTTAGTACAATCTAACTAACATACTTTGTAGTTCAAGCTTTTGAATTATGACTAATACCTATAGTTTATTTAATTATTTAGAGTACTCAGCAGGAATGGGTTCGATTTCCATAAACTCATTTATTAATTTCTCCGCTATGACAGATAATGCGCGGCGTTAATCAATGTCTCGAAAATTTGACTGACAATGTAAATTGTTATTGATACTCCTCTATGCGGGATACAGTGTGAAAGTAAAAAATCTTAAAAATAATAAGCGCTACTAGATTACTTAGAATATTTTATTACCGATGGGCAGAGAGAACCCAGTGTTAAGACACTCCGTTCTTAGCTATCCACTTTTAAAAACGTTGTGTTCAGTAGCAGAACTCAATGCTGTGTTTTAGCTACAATATTAAATGCTTCTTTATATGATTATGTTCAATTTTGAACAATATAACTAATTATAATCCGGTAAAACTAATAAACGGACGGTACCGAGTTCAAATTCATAGAAGACCGAGAAAGTAACACCTTGACACTAAGTTTTCTCCGCTTACCCTGTGTCATGAGAGAGAATGTGAAACTAGGAAAATAAAAGAAGAACCGCTTTTTAAGGCAAATTCTAAATAATCAAGAAAGATATTACAAAATATATTGAACTTATACCTATGCCCCTAGGATTTAAAGCTGTCCATTTCCCGTATTAAGGCGAAATCTCTTCAAGAATGGTATATTCAAGAAAGTCTAAGCTTTGTTATAAAAGGAATATTCAACACATTAGTTTTAAAATAAATAATAGTGTAATTTAAGCCGCGAGTGAGTCACCAGTAAATTGTCCTTTTTTAATTTCACAATGTATTCTGCAAATAGCAGGGTGTGCTGAGGAAACCTGAGGGAGTCTTTCGAGAAATTTAGTGTTTAAATTTGGGACTCAGTCCAGGATAGTAGTCCTACTCCGTCCTGGTCTTTTCAGGCCTGGACTCAGTCCAGGAAGGCCGTTCATACTCAATTAACGTCTTTGCAGGTTTTTGCGTTTCGAACGTCACTTATTATTAAAAAATAAAAAAGGTCAAAAACAATCCCCCAAAAATAATAGAACCTACGACCCATTAAACTAGCATTTAACAAGTACAGTAAAATCACAGTATTACGTATTCAAACGAAGGCTACTCCGAAGGTTTTACCCTATAATAAACGTCTAATTTCTCAAAAACGTATTTACGATTACGATCGCGTATACCAACATTTGTATGAAAAAGCGCTTATTACGCTTAATTAAAACGCGAACGTTTTTTTTTAATTAACTAAAAAGCGCTCTAACAATAAATGGTTATTAAATACTTGCTACGCCTTTGTACCAGTCTCTACTATCAAGTTGTTTAACTTGAGATCATTTAAATATTTCAAAGTCAGCTTTATAGAATACAGCTTAAAGTTAAATAGCATTGAAATTGTTTATATTACCGGTTTTTACTAACTTTGTTGCTACTTCAAGATATCTCGACTGGTACATCTTTGTTGCTAATACCCCGCCGCCAATGAGTCATTAAGAGTTTGTACGACGAGATTCTATAGAACTCTTTATACTTGAAGTAACTAAATATATAGGTGAAGTAATTAAATAAATACTATGGTTAGGTAACTATTACAAAAGGCTAGACTTAATTACTTAAAATTAGTATTTGCCTGTCATTTTCCGTAGACCTAAAAGCTTAGGTATCTTTTACACCAGCTGTGAATAGCTGAATATAGCAGCTGTATGTAATGTTTAAATATAACTTTTATTGAGCTCTGCAAGAGTTTTAGTATTTGCATGTGAAGTGGCGGAACTCAACTCCGCATTTTTTTTTGTATTAGAGCTACGAAATAAAAACTGAATATAATCAAAATCTCTTGGTGTGTTATAATTTCCCTGGCATCGCATTTACAGTTTTTAATTCACTGCGTTATAGCGGTACAAAGGCAAATAAAAAAATGCCTTATAAACATTCTCATTCATAATCTCACAGCAGCTAACATTCTAGAAAACAGAGAGCCGAGATTAAATTACCGCCTCAATTCCCAGCAATAAGGTTTACCAAAACAGTATTTACATGGCATTTATGTGCTTTCAGCTTTATGGGGATAGAAACCCATGTTATGTGTCACACACATATAATGCCCCCTGACCTCGCTCATGCCGTTTATCAAAAAAAAAAATTGAATATGCATTTGATGGGTGGCAGGGCGTGACCGCATTATGGTAAAAGGATATTTTTAGCATAAAGGGTTAATGTGACGTATTTTGTGTGGAATTAAAAGGATTTCTTATAATAATGATGGATTTAGAAGATGCTTTAACTCAAATTCAAATACAGGATGTATTACCCTGGCAGTATAGTATAGTCGAATAACGTCTTACTGTAAACGTGTCGGTTGAGTCGGTCATATCATCCTTTTTATTTCCAGATAGAGAAAGTGTCTCTGTAAATATTGTTATAGATGGGATTAAACGTAAAGCTAAAAATCAATTATAGCAAGAGGATATATAACAACAGTATAAAATCCCTAAGGACATTGGTGTTTCGTCATCCAGACCAGACAGTATTTTTCTTATACGGTGGAAGTAGGAGCGAGAGGTATAACAGCGAAATCTCTCTATAGCTTACTAAAAGATATCGGCCTGTCTAGAACTATTACTAATACATTTCTAGAACGTACTTCAAAGGCAGCATTAGCAGAACCATTTCGAATTTGGTTAGGTAGTCCTCCCACTACCTACTCGGACAGTGAAGGTGAGCGTTAATGTATTTTAAAGGGGCCCCTTTAAACCTACACTTGGGTCGCAAGTCCCAAGCGCTGATTGGAGCTCCTCTTCCTATAAAGCGATGGGCCCGGCACCCGCACGGTGAATCCATGCAGTGCTAAGCAGTTTCTTCTCACTTAATTTTGTACACATTGCGTGCTGAATTTATCAGAAAAGGGAAAGAAAAATAAATTAACATATTTTAATTCTCTAGTTTATTCTTGCAAGTGAGAATGGGACACGCTACCGTTATATTTCTACAGATACACTCTTTCACTGTAGATGGATACTTATTTATGATATTATTAAGAAATTGCACCATTTTCAATGGTTAAGTCTTCAAATGTCTTTAATGACCTTAAGTTTGTAATAAAAGTACAAATCTTTTGTTTTTTTAAAATTATAAAAAGACAGCGTCATACTTCACAAAGCAACAATAGTAGGTAATATTAATAAATGAAAAAAATATATACATAACTTGAACTTGAGGACCGTCGTGGCGCAGAGGCGTAGCGTCTACCTGTAAACACGACGGTTTGTGGGTTCGATTCCCACTCGGGGACGATGGATTTTTTTCTGTTTCTATTTTTTTCTCTCTCGAAACTAGGCAAAGACCGGCGTTGAGTTAGGCCACTCCACATGCAATGCCTCGAAAAAGGCGGAAAGCGGGGCCGGAGAAAGCAAGGACTAAGCAACAGAATGTCTTAACACTATTTTCATATGGTTCCTGCATTTCCCTGTGCCTACCCTGCCATGTGCGGGTAAGACATAAAAAAACTACAACTAACAGGTGTGCCATATACACCTGTTAGTTGTCACGTCACTCTTAACACTATGTTATATAATCTAAGCCGTCCTCGATAGATAGGTTATCCAACTGAAAAACTTTTTCGTATAGAATTAGTTTTTGAGATATGAGCTATGACCAAACAAACTCTCAAAATCAAACTCTGAATAATTAAAACCTTATATAGTTTATACTTAACACAAGATAAAAAATATAATATAAAATAAAGTACAATGTCTAACTATTTAGTCCATTGAATTGTTATATTTTAAGGGCCGACTATTGCATTTATTAGAGGACGAAATTTTATTTTTGGGATATGTGGGGGTGGGGGGGGGTCAATAGAAGCTTAACCTCAAGTTTGTGGAGTTTAGTAAGAATTCAATTGGAATCCAGTAAATATGCTCTAACAATTTTTTAAAAAACTTTACTTATTTTTTTTTTTAAATCTTTTTAAGCCTACAGATCTTACCTCAATGTGGCGGCAAAAAAGATTTAAATAAATAAATAAGTAAAGTTTTTTTAAAAAATTGTGAGAATATCTAACCAATATCTACAGGTGGTAGAGTCATGTTGTCAGTGTTGACAACCCTTGGGTAGACTCGACCGGATAATTACCACCCTCGGCATTTAAAACCGGCGTTAAGTAGTGGCTTTTCTTGTCACTGCGTTTCGCATTAGGTAATGCCGAGCTCCGGAGCCCAACCCCAAACACTTCCCCGAATATGACAGCGGTACTGAAAGAGATTCTACCCCAGGAGGGTACCAGCACCCCCGGTGCTGGAGAATCCCTCCCTGAGTCTTTACACTCAGGCTGCCCGTCGAATTCTGGGGAGGGCACAGAACCGCGCAATAGACAAGGCAAACGAGGCGTGCGGTCTACGGCAACCCCTTCCACGCTTAAAGTGGATTTCTGTAACATCAGGGGTCTTCATTCCAACTTGAATGCCGTCCATTACCACCTTGAGACGGCTCGGCCGGCCTTGTTGTTTCTGACCGAAACACAAATTGTCAGACCGAGTGACACAGCCTATCTTCATTATCCTGGCTACAAATTGGAGCATAACTTCATGCGTCATGCCGGAGTCGCTGTGTTCATAAGGAATGACTTGAGTTTCCGTCGTCTTGCTAATTTTGAAGGTCAGCGTAAGGCATATCAAGTTTGGGCTGATGCGCTGGCTACTGCGGATCCGAAGGTGAAAACCTTAAAAGGGAGGTATAACCGAGCCTCTAGGTACTTTAAGCGGCAAATCGCCAGAGCCAGGTCCGAGCATGTCGCGATAATCGGTGTGAAACTTGTGGGCTGCCCGTCTGGAACACGTCAGTTCTGGGCGCTCTCAAAGGCAACACTTGGCAACTTCAGCCGGCCCTCGTTTCCGCCGTTACGCACAGAGAATGACATCCTCGTCCATACGGCCAAAGAGAAAGCCGACCTCCTGGGAACTCTCTTTGCCTCTAACTCGACTCTTGATGACCAAGGTCAACAATCCCGAGATGTCTGAGCTCAATGCTGGACATTAAGTTCAGTCAAAAGGCTGTTCGGCGAGCCCTCTCTTCTTTGGACATCCACAAGTCGAGTGGACCTGATGGTATTTCTCCTTTAGTGCTCCGTTCTTGCGCTCCTGAGTTGACACCGGTACTAACGCGTCTATTTCGGCTTTCCTATTCAATCGGCGTAGTCCCGAACTCGTGGAAGAGCGCTCTGATCCATCCGATCCCGAAAAAAGGTGACAGCTCGAATCCGGCAAACTATAGGCCTATCGCTATCACCTCCCTGCTCTCCAAAGTTATGGAGAGTATAATAAACAGCCAGCTACTGGATTATCTAGAGGATCACCAGTTGATCAACGACCGTCAATATGGCTTTCGCCATGGTCGTTCAACTGGTGATCTTCTAGTTTACCTTACTCACCGTTGGGCTGCAGCTGTCGAAAGCAAAGGCGAAGGCCTGACAGTTAGTCTGGATATGGCGAAAGCCTTTGATCGTGTGTGGCATAGACCACTCTTAGCAAAACTTCCATCGTATGGGCTTCCCGAGAATTTGTGCAAGTGGGTCGCTAGCTTTCTTACCGGGCGTAGCATTAAAGTCGCTGTCGACGGTTTTTGCTCTGATTATTTTCCCGTAAATGCTGGCGTCCCTCAAGGCTGTGTGCTGTCCCCCACGCTTTTTCTTCTGCATATCAATGACATGTTAGAAGATTCTAACATTCATTGCTATGCAGATGATAGTACTGTGGACGCCGTATACTCCGGCCGTGCAGGTCTTTCTCGGGAAAACGTTGACCATTGCCGAATGAAACTTGTGTCTTCTATTGAGACCTCCCTCAGTAATGTCTTACTATGGGGTGAAAAGAATCTTGTTCAATTCAACCCCCAGAAGACTCAAGTTTGCGCGTTAACCACTAAAAAAAACCCTTTTGTCGTGTCACCAGTTTTTGAGAACACTTCTCTTAAAGCCTCGCCTACTATCTGTATATTGGGGATCAGCGTTTCGAATGACTGTCAGTATCGCGATCATTTGGATAGCAAGGCCAAGTTGGCCTCGAAGAAACTGGGTGTCATCGGAAGAGCGAGACAGTACTTCACGCCTGCACACCGATTGGCTCTGTATAGAGCCCAGGTTCGGCCACACATGGAGTATTGTTCACATCTCTGGTCTGGGGCACCCCAGTATCAACTTGAACCATTTGATCGCATACAGCGTAGAGCCGTTCGTATCGTTGGGGGACCCAAATATCTGTGAAAGGCTAGACACTTTGGCGCTGCGTAGAGACGTATCCTCGATGTGCGTTCTCTACCGCTTATACCATGGGGAGTGTTCTAGAGAACTTTTTGATCTGGTGCCTGCCGCTGAATTCTCCAACCGCACAGTACGACACAAATTAAGATATCATCCCCACCATCTGGACACGTGGAACTCTTCTACTGTGCGGTTCCGTAGGAACTTTTTTCCACGCACCACACTAATGTGGAATAGCCTACCTGCGGCAGTGTTTCCTGATCGATACGACATGGGTGCCTTCAAAAAGCGCGTCTACGTCCACCTTAAAGGCCGGCAACGCTCTTGTAACACCTCTGCTGTTACACAGGGCCGTGGGCGTCGGTGATCACTTACCATCAGGTGACCCGACCGCTCGTTTGCCTTGTCCTTCCCATAAAAAAAAAAGGTCGACTTTGGAGCGCCGTAACAGCGTTTAAGGTGAATGAAATAAATAAAAATATATGCAAAAATTTTCCTCAAAAGATTATCTACAAGATTGGTCTGAGGTATTATTTTTTGTAAAATGTATAAAAAATATACATGTTATAGAGCAAAAAAGATTTTTAACTTTTTTGCTTATAGCTTCTTTAATTTTAAATTTAGGGCAAAAAATTATATAAACATATTTGTAGGGACGGAGTAAGCAGGGACTAAGTAACGGAGTGTCTTAACACTAGGTTCTAATAGTTCCTGCAGTTCCCTCTGCCTACCCTGCCATGTGCGGGATAAAGCGTGAAGCTAAAAAAAAAAAAAAATATTTGTAGGCAAAACAATTTGCTACAAATTATGATCTTACAATTTTTTTGTACGACGCATAGTTTCCGAGATATCGTGAAAAAAGTGTTTCCCCCTTTTTTCAAGACGGCGGCCGGGGGGCAAGTGTGGCGACTCCACAAATTTGAGGTTAAGCTTCTTTTGATACATGTCCGAAAAATAAAAATGCGAAAAAAAGAAAATAAATTAAAAATAAATGCAAAGCAAATGTAACATTTCAATGGACTAATTATGAAATGTACCTACTAATTACTGTGGAGTCATTTATATCAACTTTAATAGTAGAGTTCAAAATTATTCTCAAAATGTTAAATGATAGAAGTGTGAACAACAACTGAATAAGCGTATAAAATTTCACGCTATTTCCTACATATAGAAAGGTAGACAGATATAAACCTAGACACGGCGTACCAAAGAAATCAAATGAAGAAAAATGAAAATAATCTATTTTCACTAAGCGCAAATTGAATCCACAATCTTCAAGCACAGCAGCCTTTAATTTTTCACGTAACTATGAGAACGTTAAGAATCGTCGTGGCAATGAGGCGCAGCATCTGCTTGTAAACATGACAAATTGGGAGTTCTACTCTTCACTTAACACGCAAAGCCTTGAAAGCGGAGAACAGTGTCTCACACTTGGTCCTCGTGATTCCTGCAGTGCTCTCTGCCTTTCCTACTATGCGCGGGTAAAAAAGTATTACTTAATTAACGAGAGCTTGATTTCAATTTTCCTAATAAAGCAGGTTCAAGTCGTTTACATTACAAATTTATACGTTTATAGATATTCTGTTACCAATCTTTAATACTAATTGATATAGGTGTATCTTTAAAACTAACTTAATCAGAGAAATCAGTCACTAATTTCCGAACTATATTATTACGTCACCTTGTTAAATCATCAGTTAGCTAATACTATGTTAACCAACACCTATAAACTGATGTACTCAATGGTCTTTTTACGATACAATGTAGATGAGATCAACCCCTTTTTTTGCTTTTCCCAATTTCTTTTACCATTTTACGTGCAACCTCACGTTATATAGTCCCATGCTTTATGGTTAGGGTTTTCTATGGGCAGCGAAATGTACAGTTTTTGGCAATTGTGTGGTGTATAATTTATTTTAGATTAAATAATTTTATTAAAATAAATATTATTTATATAAATATTTTTTAAAGTCAATTTTTAGAGGACTGTCGTGGCGCAGAGGTGTAAGAGCCTGCCTGTAAACGCGACGGTTTGTAGGTTTGATTCCCACTCGGGAAGATGGATAGTTCTATTTCAGTTTTCTTCGCACTGGAAAATAGGCAAAGCACGGCGTGGAGTTCCGCCACTCAACACGCAATACCTCGAAAAAGGCGGAAAGCGGGGACGGAGAAAGCAGGAACTAAGCAACAGAGTGTCACTAGGTTCTACGGTTCCTGCAGTTTCCTCTACTTACCCTGCCATGTGCAGGATAAAGCGTGAAGCTAAAAAAATAATAATTTTACTTTAAATATGCTACCACCGGTTCACAAAAATGAATGCCTCAAAACCGGTGCAATAAATTCTGATTTTTTTCCAAATTGGATAGTAAAAATTTTCAATGATTTATTAAGGAAAATTATAGAGCTTTTACATTACCAAGGCGTTTTTATAAAGTCATTAATTAGCTTTAATTAATAACCTTTAATACAAAAATATCTTGTAATATTTTTTTTAATTTTGATATGGAACAATCTCAGATTTAAACAGTTTCACCATGTATCCCGTATATAATAGGATAGATAAAGGTATCTTTAGGTATCCAAAGGTCAGTCAGTCTGAGGATCAGACATTTGAGACGTTACGTGTTCAGTGGCGGAAGTCAACACCACACTTAGCCTGGTTAGAATTACAAGGAAATGAAATGTGCCACTATGTCACGACTGCTGCTAAATAATAGTTACTTAACGGAGAAAATAGGACGTCATCATTATATATTATTTGTGGGAACGTTTTAATTGTGTACACTTAGAGAGGCGAGTCTTTGACCTAGAATTTTGCTTTTGATACCTTTTTAAAGATTTTAAAAAAGCGAATTGGTGAAAAATATAACTGACGTTCGAACTTTAACAAGTTAATTGATAATTCGTGAAACATTGTCTACACGTTATCTAATTGGATTTGCACCAAAAACATTTACGCGGGATTATTGTCAGTCTTAAAAATGTTATAAAAACAAAAATTTTTTGGCTCTACCAAACCTTAAAAGTGTTAAGCTCATAAAATGAAATGCATGTGCTCGAGTAATCTAGTGTACTAATATTTTTTCTCATTTGGTTCTTTTAATAAGGTATCTGTACCTGATTTTGTATTTATTATCCATATTACATCTAGTATATC
>JAZFAU010000771.1:0-49100 GCA_037178615.1 Dione vanillae
ATGGGGATAGACCTTTGGCGATTTTAACTTGTGGATCCCCTCGGGGTTTTAATTCAAAATACATACAAATACAACAACATATATATATACAATTTTTTTTTAATAAAAAAATTAAAATATATATAAATTTTATAAAAAATTTAAAATTTTTATAATAATATAATATATATATATATATATACATATATATATATACCTATATATATATATTAGTATATTATATATATTATATATATATATATATATATATATATATATATATATATACTTAGTCTTGCCATAAATATTGTTATAAAGAAAAGCACGATTTTTTTTTTATACGTAACATTTATTCCTTTCATAGTGAGTTAGTTTAATACATCAATATATAACTATTAAAAATATACAATGTTTATTCGAAGTGGTCCCCATTGGCTGCAATACAGTCTTTTAAACGTTGAGGCCAGTTATCAATAGCAGCACGAACTCTTTCTAGAGGAAAATTCTTCACTGCCAACCGAATGGATCGTTTTAGGGACTCCAAATTATCATGGCGTTTAGAGCAAGCCTTACTCTCTAAAACTGACCATAAATCATAATCCAATGGATTTAGGTCAGGACTTGACGACGGCCAGTTTTCAGTGCTGATAAAGTCCGGAACGTTAGTTTTCAACCAAGATTGGGTGGATCGAGCTCTATGACCCGGTGCCGAGTCTTGTTGAAAGCACCATTCTTTGTTATTGAACATGGTGTTAGTTAAAGACTTAACTACCGTCTCAAGAATGGTATTTGATAAACTTGTGCCGACGTTTTAATACCTTTTTCACAAAAATATGGCTCAGTCACCCCTTCATAGCTAACACCCCACCAAACCATCACTGAAGTGGGATAATGCCCACGTTGTACTCTGTTTACTAATTGCGAAGCTTCTTTAGAGCTTCCAGCATAAATATGGTCATTTTTTTTATTAAAATACTGCTCAATTGTAAAAATTTTCTCATCCGTAAACAAAATTTTTTTGTGACCTCCCTTTGCGTACCGCTTAAGTAGTTGTTTGGATTTTACCACCCTATTCTTCTTTAAATTATCAGTTAAGAAGTGACCAGTACGTCTCTTATAGGCTGCAAGTCCTAAGTCATCTTTTAATATACGCGACATGGTTCTAGGAGCTATCTTCATCTCCCGAGATAAAATCTTTTGCTTACGGACAGGATTTCTTCGAATTCTTTCCCTAACTGCTTTAATCACCTTTTTCACACGAACGGTACGTGGACGGCCAGATCTTTTTCTGTCACAAACAGAGGAGGTATCATTGTACCTATCAATAGCCCGGTAAACAAACATTTGACTAATACCAAGCGGGTGGAGGGTTTTAAAAATTGCACTTTTCTCCATACCTACTTTATGTAAGGCAATCACAGCGATTCGGTTCTCTTTATCACCCCACTCCATTTTAATATAACAAAATATTTAACAATATAATGGCGCGAAAATAAGAAAACACATCAAGCAATCATATAAAAATGACAGATTCCAAATTCAAACGTAATATTTTCTTTTTTTGAATAGTAACAGTATTTATGGCCAGACTAAGTATATATATATATATATATATATATATATATATATATATATATATATATATATATATATATATATATATATATATATATATATATATATATATATATATATATATATATATATATATATATATATATATATATATATATATATATATATATATATATATATATATATATATATATATATATATATATATATATATATATATATATATATATATATATATATATATATATATATATATATATATATATATATATATATATATATATATATATATATATATATATATATATATATATATATATATATATATATATGTATATGTATATGTATATGTATATGTATATGTATATGTATATGTATATATATATATATATATATATATATATATATATATATATATATATATATATATATATATATATATATATATATATATATATATATATATATATATATATATATATATATATATATATATACATAGCTTCTCGTTTTACGGTCAATAATCGAGCCCACAAATATTCCAAAGTAAGTTTGGGACTGAATTTTGAGTATTCTAAACAAACAGCTGATCCAGGCTGGATGAAAGTAGCCCAAGACAAAGTTAACTGGAAATCTTTGTAGGAAGCCTTCATCTGTGGAAGGGTTCTTGTAGATTCACAAACTAGTTCATATACTAAAAATAAATATTATAAACTAAGCACGATAAACATTTTATATAAGATGTAGCAGTAATACTGGAATAGTGGTTGTAAAATTAATAGTATCTAATAGAATCAGGCTTTACCTCGTGGAAGTCCATCCTAACTAAGAAAGGAATTAATATGCAGCTACTTCCGCTAATGTGCGTGCAGTAAGAAATGCGAAACACAACTACCATCGTTAATAAACTCTATACGTGTTTCACCTCAACGAGGCATTCTCAGGAGATGTTAGACTGACAAGTGCCATACACCAAGTGACTAGCATTTATTAGCGGATTACTGCATAGCGGAAGTAATACTTCTTTTTTATTTATCTTCCTGCAAGAAATATTTTTTTTAGCTTCACGCTTTACCCCGCACATGGCAGGGACCATAACTGCAGGAACCATAGGAACGTAGCGTTAAGACACTCCGTTGCGTAGACTCTGCTTTCTCTATCCCCGCTTTCTACCGTTTTGCGAGTGGCGGACGTAAAGTTGCGAATGGTGGATCTCAACGCCCCGTTTTGCTTAGTTTCCAGAGCGAAGAAAATGGAAATAGAATAAATCCATTTTCCCCTAGTTGTAATTAAACCCACAATCCGTCACTTTTACAGTTAGACCTCTAGACCTCTAGACCTCTGCGCCACAACGGTCCTCGTTTCCTCCTTTTTATTTTTTACTATTCATTTTAAACAAAAAAAAATATTGTAAATAAGTAGAAAAAACATATATTTCAATAAACAACGTTTCACTGCGTTATACCGATCAGTACTCAGAAATTTATACCCACTGAAAAATATAAACGAAAACCTAAATTGCATTTGAGCACGTACTCGCAGTTTTATTACAAAATGCAACGTCGATATGTTCTTTTAAAAGGTACCTGGTACATTATGTTATACCTAACCTTGAAGCTGTTATAGATTTGTGGTGCAGTGTCTGTTGTTAAAAGGGTCCTGGGTGCAATTTCAATTCTAATTTCTATTATATTCTGTATAATATATTATGTCAATAAGGATTTTAATGACTTTGTAAACTGAATGATATGTGAAAAATAGTTTTAAAAAAGAACACAAAAATATAGATTAACGCTCTATCCCTAGCGGGGTAGTCAGAGAGAACGGAGCGCAAAACTGCGGTTCCTGCATACCACTTTCGCCTAGTTCACTGTCATTAATCTCTTCATACATGCTCTCCGGGGAGACCTCCTATCCGTCTTATTGACGTCGAAAGAATGAGTGACGAAAGAATGGTAAAAAAAATATGCGACGCAAAAGTGAGTAGAGGGAGGCCTTAGTTGACTTTCGAAAACACAGAATCAAAGATACTGGAGGAAGGTCACTTGAATAAATAAGGACACCCCGGAGAGCTTGTATGAAATGTAGATTCTTATGTTCCTTTTTAGAACTATGATAATTACTTGAGAAAGTCATGTATATATTTGCATTAAAATGTGTTTTATTAGCTTCACGCTTTATCCCGCACATGGCAGGGTAGGCAAAGGGAACTGCAGGAATCATACCAACCTAGTGTTAAGACACTCCGTTGCTTAGTCCATGCTTTTTTCCGTCCCCGCTTTCCGCCTTTTTCGAGGCATTGCGTGTTGAGTGGCGGAACTCAACGCCGTGCTTTGCCTAGTTGCCAGAGCGAAGAAAATGGAAATAGAAAAATCGATCTTCATCGAGTGGGAATCGAACCCTGAAACCGTCGCGTTTACAGGCAGACGCTTACGCCTCTGCGCCACGACGGTCTGTTTATATTATAAAAACCTAAGCTTTTACAGAGGTAATTTATAGAAATTATAAAAATGTTATATATAAACAAACTAATTCTTAGATTATTAGATTCTTATTCAAGAGATTCGCTTGTTTAAACGTATATAGCTATAAGATGATGACACGTGACATATTCTATGCCTACGTGGTAAGTCTATAGTACAGTGGGCTATAACAAGCATATATTCGACTATAGAGTCGCCTTAAAATACCAAAAATTTAAACAAATGTAATGATACAATAGAACATATTAAGAGAACAAGACGTTATTGTTTCAATATTTAAAGTTGAATAAGCTCTATTCATTTCTGTTCTTTCCAATATAGATCTCGATAGCTATTATCGATTTACCATCAGATCTTAAATTGAGATCTACTTCAGATCAGATAAAGTAATGTATCTTTTGTTACTTCTTTCCATTTTAAGACATTAATGCTTCTGTATTAATAATATGTATGAAGCGAAAATTTTTGTTATGACAAACGTTGGTGGTTGGTTTAGGAAGGAACGATTAGCTTAACTGTGTAGCCCATTTTTCGTAATAAGATGCTAGGCTATAAGTTTAATTGTAGGTATTTTTTTATTTGTGATAGCCTATTTGTATTAAAGATTTACCACAGATGTATTGAATATTTCATCTCATAGGTATTTACGTTAAAAAAGCCACTTTATAAGTAAAATTGAGTTTATTTTAATATAGAAACCGATTTTACTGTGGTGAACGTTATCATCTTTTATAAACGTAAACTACTTATATATATATATATATATATATATATATATATATATATATATATATATATATATATATATATATATATATATATATATATATATATATATATATATATATATATATATATATATATATATATATATATATATATATATATATATATATATATATATATATATATATATATATATATATATATATATATATATATATATATGTTGTTTTTTTTTAGTAGTAATTTAATTAAGTTATATTAAGGTGTTATAAAAAACTTCTCAGACAATGTTGTGAATACCTGTAATTGGTGTACATATTAAGACCTGATACTTTTGACTATTTATTTATATATAAATGATGTATATGTGTACTGTTGGTGTTCCTAAATAAATAAATAAATAAATAAATAAATAAATAAATAAATAAATAAATAAATAATGGTTCTGATTTTCATTCAAGTAAATATGTTCTTTTTATTTCGTCACTCTAAAAATAAAGCTACATCGAAAAATGTTATTCTGCTTTCTGTATTTTTAAAAGAATTACAAACCAAATTGATTGATAAAAAATTTTCAAAATAAATTCTGACCTCAGGACCGTCGTGGCGCAGAGGCGCAACGTCTGCCTGTAACGCGACGGTTACTGGGTTCGATCCCCAGTCGGAGAAGATGGATTTTACTATTTCCATTTTCTTCGCTCTGGCAAACTAAGCAAATCGCGGCGTTGAGTTCCGCCACTCAACACGCAATGCCTCGAAAAAACTACTACTACTAAGTTCCCACGGTCCCTGCAGTTCCCTCTGCCTACCCTGCTATGTGCGGGATAAAGCGTGAAGCTACAAAAAAAATCTGACCTTTAAGTTCTTCATCCTTAAAAATCCTCTCTTGATACAATGTAACTATACCTTTATTTATCTAGACATCGTTCTCGATTGCTCAATTTCATAAATTATTAAAGTAATCGAATAGATTGGGAATCGGTTTGATTATTTTTTTCACATATATACTAGTATAATAAAAATATAAACCAAAAGTTTATTTCTTTAAAGTCGCTAATGTAAGGAACGACAAGTTAACTTAAAAAAAAGTTTTTTGGGAAAGTAACTTAATATTTATTCTACATTAAACCTTAGAAGTGTTTTTACTATATATAATGTAGGCTTCGAAACCGCATATCAAAACTAGTACAGTCAACAAAGAAAAGTCTTATAGGAATTACAAAAGTCCTTAATTTTTACTACGTCGTATACCCCAGTTCATTATAGCTAAGTTTGACATTATATACCAAGCTATTACTTTGGCACGCAATTGAGCTGACTTGGCAATACCCCATGTCGGGACAAAACGGAACTCCTAAGGTTTAAATGAGGCGTAAATTCGTTTGACTTTTGGGAATGATTTCGGATTGGGATATACTTATCTTTGACGTAATTCTGAATTTGAATACTGATTTAAAACATCCAAATTTCCTAATAAAACAATATTTTGATTTTATTTAGTAAAAAGTTCACAATTACGTTACGAAATCTGCATGAAAGTGACGAAAAAATCGATTTATCAATTGTAATAAATAATTTACTATAGCACCAAGGTCTACTTTTCATAGCAGAGTAAGCCTAAATAGATTTTAAAGAATACAAGATAATATGTTTTATCTAAAATATTACAATTTAAGATAATATAGATAGATATTCCATTTTGGAAAAATTCACACTGAATGCTTGAAAACGTAACTTAACACTGTAAATTAGTTTAACCTGCTCAAAATTTTAAATTAAATAAGTTTAAATAATAAAAAAGTTCTTAAATAAAGTTAAATACATACATATAATAGCTTCAGCAAGTCTGAAACGTTTATACATATGGATTAACCGGAGCTACACTTTAGTTAAATTGAGAGAATGAATCGAGTATTTAACGTGGCTTGCCTTGGGTTAAAGTTAGTCTGGTCTCGAAACTTTTGACTAACTATAGTGAAATAAACGTATAATTGTCATTAGGTAATAAAGAGAACTAATCCTTGTTTTAAAAGTAAATTTAGGAATGAGAATGATGGTTTGGGCACGTCGAAAGAATGGTAAAAACGATATACGAGGCAAAAGTGAGAGATAAGAGAGATAAGGGGAGACTTAGGTTGACTTTTGAAAACACAGTATCTAAGATACTTGAAGAAGGTCCTGTAAAAAACATGAGGATTCCCCGGAGAGCATGTATGAAAAGGTTAATGACAGTGGACGAGGCGAAAGAGGTATGCAGGGACCGCAGCGTTTGGCGCTCCGTTCTGTCTAACGTCCCTTATAGGGATAGACCGTGTATATATGTATGTATTTTTTGTTAATATATATATTAAAATTGAGCGAGGTCGGTTTTTAACTCTTGCTTCTTCGAAAGGGTCTGGGGTTTAATACGAAATAATAGTTTAAGGATAGTAAAAATTACTTAAACTGAAATATAGATTTTTTAACGTAATAGACTCTTACGGTTTTAGTATTGTGTCGGTACTGCATTTTGACAAAAAACTTAAATCCTAATTTAAACGAAAAATTAAGAAAGAAGTGTTTTAATACAACATTTATAGAGAAATCTCTTGAAAGAGAAGAGAGATGGGTCCTATCACTACTTTCTCTTTTAACCTAATACATATCAATTTTAGTCACACACTGCTCGTGAGACAAAAAACCTATTAATGTATACGTTTTATTAGTTTTATGTAACCATCGCTCTACTACGAACCCAAATATATCTAGAGGACCCGCAACTTTGTGGTTGGAACGGTTGTCAGTGTTACATGGACTTCCCGTTTCATTATACCAAGTGCTACCAATAGCGCCTGATGTGATATCGAATGGGAATTAATGTAAAACGCTTATTTAGTTTCCAGCTATCGTGTTAAAAGTCACGGCATTACAGTTTTAAGTTCATTTTATTTGTTTTAGTTTGGTAATCATAAATCACAGCGTTGAAATCCGCTACTTGTTGGGTGAAGGGCGTTGGAAAGTGTTATGACAACAAGTGTTTTTAAAGCTTTCTAAATGTGTTTGAGCTGCGTAGCACAACGCTGCGCTTTTCCTGTCAAATCTAGGACGTAAATATGTTGTCGAATGGGAATGGAACTTAAATAAGCAAAGTAACTTAGTAAGTAATCTTGACTTTTTTACTATATAAGTTTAGTATATTTATTTTTTAGCTTCACGCTTTATCCCGCATGGCAGGGTAGGCAGAGGGAACTGCAGGGACCGTAGGAACCTAGTGTTAAGACACTACGTTGCTTATTCCCTGCTTTCTCCGTCTCCACTTTCTGCTTTTATCGAGGCATTGCGTGTTAAGTGGCGGAACTCAACGCCGCGCTTTGCCTAGTTTGCCAGAGCGAAGAAAATGGAAATAGAAAAATCCATCTTCCCCGACTGGGGATCGAACCCAGAAACCGTCGCGTCACAGCCAGACGTTGCGCCTTTGCGCCACGACGGTCCTCGATGATTTTTTATGATTTTTAAAATGTTAATAGACACTGACGATGGAAAAAATTTTAACAGTGATCAGAGCGCTTGCACAGTTTGCAAAAGGGCGCGGGTTCAAATCCACGTTTGAATTATTATTTGTTTTCTTTACGCAAATAAGTCCCCTCCATAATCAGAAATTCCCAATTCCACAGCTACATTTAACTTATATCATTGTTATTACAATTGCGAATTACAAATGTTTTGTATACAAAAGCTACAATTAACAACTTCGTCATGTTGTTTTAGAGTGCCATGATAGTTTGGTCTTTGTCCAATAAATTATTTCAGAAAGTTCCTACATATATTACGTCTATTTCGAATATTGATTCCTTGCTTTGGTTTTTGTTTAGATATAATTAGAATCTTGTATATGTAATATATTTGACGTATCGTGAACTATAAAACTTAAAATCCTCGTATATCCTGAAATTCCTGGTTGAATTTCTATTGAAATTTCAGGATATATATTTTCCTTTTCTCCTGTTTTGTGGTAACAATGGAAATTCCATTACACTTATATCAGTAGTCAAATTTTGTCTGTCTGTTATAGAGTAATGGAAGATCTTTGAATTCAACAATACTTTTTTTTAACAAAATGTACTTGCTTCTAAGTTTTAATATATATTTTTTTTTTAAAAAAATCTTGAAAATGCTATAAGTATTTGAACCTACGATCACTTGCAACCTACACCATTACATTTATTGGTCAATTAGAAATAAATTTTTACCAGTTTTCGTTAGTTAAAAGTTTATTTAAGTAAAAAATAGTATAATTTGGCAAAAGAGAATGGTAATTTAATAAATGTTCTGACGTTTACGTGCCAAATACATTTCTTTACCCGAAAGGAATCTAATGACAAGTCATTATACTCACATTTAGGGACTAGTTCAGCCTCGATCATGGACTAAACTCTATATTTTATTAAAGTGTAGATAAGTGTATATATATATATATATATATATATATATATATATATATATATATATATATATATATATATATATATATATATATATATATATATATATAGATTAAATACTGAAATATAGATTTTTTAACGTAATAGACTCTTACGGTTTTAGTATTGTGTCGGTACTGCATTTTGACAAAAAACTTAAATCCTAATTTAAACGAAAAATTAAGAAAGAAGTGTTTTAATACAACATTTATAGAGAAATCTCTTGAAAGAGAAGAGAGATGGGTCCTATCACTACTTTCTCTTTTAACCTAATACATATCAATTTTAGTCACACACTGCTCGTGAGACAAAAAACCTATTAATGTATACGTTTTATTAGTTTTATGTAACCATCGCTCTACTACGAACCCAAATATATCTAGAGGACCCGCAACTTTGTGGTTGGAACGGTTGTCAGTGTTACATGGACTTCCCGTTTCATTATACCAAGTGCTACCAATAGCGCCTGATGTGATATCGAATGGGAATTAATGTAAAACGCTTATTTAGTTTCCAGCTATCGTGTTAAAAGTCACGGCATTACAGTTTTAAGTTCATTTTATTTGTTTTAGTTTGGTAATCATAAATCACAGCGTTGAAATCCGCTACTTGTTGGGTGAAGGGCGTTGGAAAGTGTTATGACAACAAGTGTTTTTAAAGCTTTCTAAATGTGTTTGAGCTGCGTAGCACAACGCTGCGCTTTTCCTGTCAAATCTAGGACGTAAATATGTTGTCGAATGGGAATGGAACTTAAATAAGCAAAGTAACTTAGTAAGTAATCTTGACTTTTTTACTATATAAGTTTAGTATATTATTTTTTAGCTTCACGCTTTATCCCGCATGGCAGGGTAGGCAGAGGGAACTGCAGGGACCGTAGGAACCTAGTGTTAAGACACTACGTTGCTTATTCCCTGCTTTCTCCGTCTCCACTTTCTGCTTTTATCGAGGCATTGCGTGTTAAGTGGCGGAACTCAACGCCGCGCTTTGCCTAGTTTGCCAGAGCGAAGAAAATGGAAATAGAAAAATCCATCTTCCCCGACTGGGGATCGAACCCAGAAACCGTCGCGTCACAGCCAGACGTTGCGCCTTTGCGCCACGACGGTCCTCGATGATTTTTTATGATTTTTAAAATGTTAATAGACACTGACGATGGAAAAAATTTTAACAGTGATCAGAGCGCTTGCACAGTTTGCAAAAGGGCGCGGGTTCAAATCCACGTTTGAATTATTATTTGTTTTCTTTACGCAAATAAGTCCCCTCCATAATCAGAAATTCCCAATTCCACAGCTACATTTTAACTTATATCATTGTTATTACAATTGCGAATTACAAATGTTTTGTATACAAAAGCTACAAATTAACAACTTCGTCATGTTGTTTTAGAGTGCCATGATAGTTTGGTCTTTGTCCAATAAATTATTTCAGAAAGTTCCTACATATATTACGTCTATTTCGAATATTGATTCCTTGCTTTGGTTTTTGTTTAGATATAATTAGAATCTTGTATATGTAATATATTTGACGTATCGTGAACTATAAAACTTAAAATCCTCGTATATCCTGAAATTCCTGGTTGAATTTCTATTGAAATTTCAGGATATATATTTTCCTTTTCTCCTGTTTTGTGGTAACAATGGAAATTCCATTACACTTATATCAGTAGTCAAATTTTGTCTGTCTGTTATAGAGTAATGGAAGATCTTTGAATTCAACAATACTTTTTTTTAACAAAAATGTACTTGCTTCTAAGTTTTAATATATATTTTTTTTTTAAAAAAATCTTGAAAATGCTATAAGTATTTGAACCTACGATCACTTGCAACCTACACCATTACATTTATTGGTCAATTAGAAATAAATTTTTACCAGTTTTCGTTAGTTAAAAGTTTATTTAAGTAAAAAAATAGTATAATTTGGCAAAAGAGAATGGTAATTTAATAAATGTTCTGACGTTTACGTGCCAAATACATTTCTTTACCCGAAAGGAATCTAATGACAAGTCATTATACTCACATTTAGGGACTAGTTCAGCCTCGATCATGGACTAAACTCTATATTTTATTAAAGTGTAGATAAGTGTATATATATATATATATATATATATATATATATATATATATATATATATATATATATATATATATATATATATATATATATATATATATATATATATATATATATATATATATATATATATATATATATATATATATATATATATATATATATATATATATATATATATATATATATATATATATATATATATATATATATATATATATATATATATATATATATATATATATATATATATATATATATATATATATATATATATATATATATATATATATATATATATATATATATATATATATATATATATATATATATATATATATATATATATATATATATATATATATATATATATATATATATATATATATATATATATATTCCTCTAAGTCATATTGAAGTTTAATGTAATGTAAAAGTTACTAACCAAAAGACAAAAGCTGGTGCTTCCGTGGTTTGCACTACGGAACACTGAAGGCGGAGAGTGGAGCCTGGCTTCAAATATTTCTCCGTTGGCCCCGAAATTTGAGCTCGAGCCTCTGTAACAATGATAAATTTAATTGACGAAATTAATAAAAATACTAATTATTTTGCTGTTGCTGTTTAAATTCTTATAATATCTACATATTTATATATTTAACTGGTCTATAAATACATTTCACAGTGTACATCAATGTCAATTTATTATTATTTTTTTTTAGCTTCACGCTTTATCCCGCACATGGCAGGGTAGGCAGAGGGAACTGCAGGAACTATTGGATTCTAGTGTTAAGAAACTCCGTTGCTTAGTCCCTGCTTTCTCCGTCAATTTATTAATAAGGATATATTTTTATTGGCTTTACACATAGATGAGTGAGTGTAATTTTAATCAGATTATTCGCTTTCCGCCTTTAGAGACATTTCGTTTTGTATATATGCATACATATTATAATAGCAATATATATATATTATATATATATATATATATATATATATATATATATATATATATATAATATATATATATATATATATATATATATATATATATATATATATATATATATATATATATATATATATATATATATATATATATATATATATATATATTTATTTAGCTTCACGCTTTATCCCGCACATGGCAGGGTAGGCAGAGGGAACTGCAGGAACTATTAGAACCTAGTGTTAAGACACTCCGTTACTTAGTCCCTGCTTACTCCGTCCCCACTTTCCGCCGTTTTCGAGGCATTGCGTGTTGAGTGGCGGAACTCAACGCCGCGCTTTGCCTTAGTAGCCAGAGCGAAGAAAATGGAAATAGAAAAATCCATCTTCCCCGACTGGGGATCGAACCCAGAAACCGTCGCGTTAGCTGCGTTACAGGCAGACGTTGCGCCTCTGCGCCACGACGGTCCTCAATATATATATATATATATATATATATATATATATATATATATATATATATATATATATATATATATATATATATATATATATATATATATATATATATATATATATATATATATTATATATATATATATATATATATATATATATATATATATATATATTATATATATATATATATATATATATATATATATATATATATATATATATATATATATATATATATATATATATATATATATATATATATATATATATATATATATATATATATATATATATATATATATAGCCTAGATGCTTTGAGTATGTCGAGATAATGAGTAATGAAATAATCTTTGAAATATATACGAAGCAGAAGTGAAATGTGAGAGAGGTAATAGGA
This sequence comes from Dione vanillae, assembly GCA_037178615.1. Taxonomy (NCBI): domain Eukaryota; kingdom Metazoa; phylum Arthropoda; class Insecta; order Lepidoptera; family Nymphalidae; genus Dione; species Dione vanillae. The sequence goes on from JAZFAU010000771.1 coordinate 13,089, forward strand.
AACCTCGGTGGACCTTCGAGAGCCCAACATCAAATATACATGAGGTAATTCGCGTAAAAAGCACGAGGACTTCATGGAGGGCAGGGACTAAGAAGTTGATGACATCAGACGAAGCGTAATTGGTTCATTCTCTTCGACTACGTAGAAAGCGATGAAGAGTTGCAAGGGTAATAAGAATTGTAAGTATGTCTGTATGTAAGTATTTATGTATATATGTATGTATGTATATATTAAGCATTTACACATTTTAAAATGAAAAAATAACATTTTTAAATTAGAATAACAAATTACAAGTGTAAAAGATAATGTCTTTCGTAATTTCAGTACATTTTTACCTTTCCCATTATAAAACATGATACGTAATTAATTTTTTCGTTCATATTTTTCCTTATTATTATAATTAGAGGTTCGTACCTCAAAAGAAAAAAAGGACTATTTAGTTGGGTTGACAATACGTTTCTTCATAGTAATACTTGGTAACATCAATCTGAACCTAATATTTAACACCCTAAAAGTCTAAAACAAGTAGGTTTCAAAAAAAAGACTTATAAACTTTACTGTACTCCACGGGGCAGAAGCCTACAAAAAAAAAAGACTTCACTCTATCTAAAGATAAAATTTACATTTCCATAATAAAAGCACTTGACAAACAACAAAACGTCCTGTCGCAAAGGCGCAGTGTCTGCTTGTAAATGCGACGGTGTGTGGGTTCGATCCCTTAGACTCAGGGAAGATGGATTTTTTATTTCCATTTTCTTCGCTCTGCCAACTAGGCAAAGTATAGCGTTGAAATACGCCACTCAACACGCAATGCTTCGTATAAGGAGGAAAGCATTGAACGGAGTGTCTTAACACTAGGCTAGTTCCTATGACTCCTGTGATTCCCTCTCCCTACCCCACTATGTGCAGGATTAAGCGTGAAACTAAAAAAACAAAACAGTATTTTATATACAACTTCTTTAAAATAATCAACGTTATACTCTATAATTATATAGGGTATTTTACGTTGACCTTGAATCATTAAATTTGGCAAGTTAAAGTGAGAACTTCTAGTACAAAACCGAAAATAGATGCTCTATAGGTCATAGGTAAATATGGGCGCAAATCAAGTATTTAGTATTGAAATTAATGTTTAATTATTTAAATCAGCAAAACCTATTTGTAATGAAAAATTCTTTACGATATTATTTTCGAATATTGAACACAAATGTCAGCTGTTACTTAAATAAAAAAGAACCTAATTACGTAAAGTTAAACTTTTCTGTACTAGCACGAGAATAAACCAATTGATATTACTTTGTTATTTTATTATGAAAAATATACTCTTAACGACGAAGCTCAAACCTAGCACCGACATCACAAAAGCCTATACAAACTTGTATTTGTAGTTCATTTTATACTCAATTAGTACAAATATAAATGTATTAATAAAAATTGTGCCTGTATTAGTATTTTCTATTGATCTACAATCTTGAAGCTACTTTGGAACCCAAATATAGACATATGTGAGCTCTTCTTCTTAAATACCGACTAAATTTTCTTATTACAACTTCACTTAGAATCTAACTAACTACACTGTAGTTTATATGATTTTTAAAGTCTTAATCCACAATGGGTATAGAAAAAATACCTAAGGAAAACATATAAAAATTTTAACGTAGCAGGATTTGAACGAACTAAGCTGTATAAATCATATAAGAATTTCTATGCAGTGTGATGAAGAAAGCATGACTTACGTCAGAACGCTTGCACGGTTTGCAAGAGGCTACTTTCACATTTTTATGTTTTCCTCAAGTTATTTTTAATAAAACTCGAGAATGATTCGTAACGTACTGACTCTTTATTTGAATTTTGCTAGGGATTTTACACTAAAGCTCACAGGTGGCGCTAGTTGTACATAGACAATATTTTGGTACCATAGAGAAAATATACAATATTTTTTACAATTTTAACTACACTGTTACTATACTACAGTCAAGTGTTTTTATTTTTTATATTATAAGATGGCGAACGAACAAAGGGTTCACCTGATTTTAAATGGACACCCTCGCCCATAGACATCTATAACTTGAGAAGATGATATGATTGATAATTTGGCAACGCATCCAGTTGCCAAATTATCAAAATTGTATAGTGCCCGTGAAAAAAAATCATTTATATCATATAAATGATGCTAATGATTTATGTAGTCACCACCTCCATCGCCTCCATTACCTTTATATATAGTAAAATGGAAATATTTAATATAATAACTATCTTTAAAATTATTCTGTAAACACTTAACTTACCAACAAACTTTTCGCACCTACATACATAAATATAAGTAGAATCAAAAATTAAGCTTTCCCCTCGTACTTTCAGTTGAGAAACTTTTGATGAAAAAGTGCAACTTTTTAATATTTAGCTTAAAAAACATTGATTGAGGTTTCATTTTATGAATGTTTAATGATTTTCTTGATATACTAGCGGTTTTGCGGATGTAAGACTAATGCGGAGAATGGAATGTTTTAACACTAGGTCTCACAGTTGTTTCGGTTCTCTCAGCCTACTTTTCTATAGCAAGTTGAAGTGTGCAGCAAAAATAAAGTAATAATATATAGATTTAAGGTGACATCAGCACTAGTCTATTTTAATGAAGGACTCAACCTCTGCCTGTAACGCGACGGTTTCTGCGTTCGTTCCCCAGTCGGAGAAGATGGATTTTTCTGTTTCCATTTTCTTCGCTCTGGCAAACTAGGCAAAGCGCGGCGTTGAGTTCCGCCTCTCAACACGCAATGCCTCGAAAATGGTGGAAAGCGGGGACGGATAAAAACAGGGACTAAGCAACGGAGTGTCTTAACACTAGGTTCGTATGGTTCCTGCAGTTCCCTCTGCCTACCCTGTCCATGTGCGGGATACAGCGTAAAGCTAAAAAAAAAATATTCTATCAACTAATATGCAAAATTTAAAATAATAGATCAATAGAATATTTAGATCATAATAACAAGATCGTAGGAGAGGCAATCCTTCGATCTTGTTATTATTATGGATATTTGCAATTTTTATTGATTATAGAAGCAAGATCGAGTCGAAGGTTTTAATTTACCATTCAGATATCGGATCCTGTCGAGTAATCTAGATTATTACTATATAGATTAGTTTTGAATAGCAAGAGGCACTCTGGAAGGCGAGAGTTGTTGGATATCGGATGGACAGACGAACGGATGACGTACGACACGGACAGATGTTTGATGGTCAACAAAGCGACAAGAAGGTGAGAATTTTTATTACTATATAAGTTAAGTAATAATAAACTTAAAATAACCAAAAAAAAATAATTTAAATGAAATCATATTTACCCTTCATTATTATTCAATGGAGAATATAAATTTAAAAAAGCTTCGCCAGAAGTTTATTAGATATATGCGTTAAACTGGTTATATAATTTATAAAGCATATATCCAAAGTTCTAGTATACATTACTATTATTGTCATAATCGGCTTGATAAAATGCAAAACTAACCAACACAGTAAGTAAATCAATTCTTAATTCTCTCGACAGATCTAAGTAAAAAATATGACACGGTATGATAAGTATCAAAAAATAGCAGTTTGCTTTTCATTGGCATAATTACTTCTTATTTCACTAAATAAGTAATTATATTTTCTACGTAGCTCAATTTTACAATAGAAAATCTGTCAAAACCTTTGCAGCAGCTAAGTGAGCTTTTAAATGAAAGCGCTTAATGAGATAGGTTAAATTTTGATCGCTTTATTGCTTCTTAGCTTTACAGTGACAAGATTTTTCTCACAGCTTTAAGATGTTAAATAAAACTCAAGTCTTGAAAATTGGGTGTTGAGTGGTGGAACTCAAAGCCACGCTTTGCCTAGATTCCAGAGCGAAAGAAGAAAATGGAAATAGAAAAATCCATCTTCCCCGAGTGGGAATCGAACTCACAAAACGCGCAAACAGACGTTATGCCTGTTCGCCACGACAGTCCTCAAATATAATAACCTATTATAAAACTTAAGACTGTAGTCAAAGCTACACTACATTTTAATTTTACATTATAATTACAAAATTTTAATTACAATTTTTATTTCCGGCGCATAAAAAAGATAAAACATATGAAAACTGACAACATTTTAATTTGTATCTACACAAAGTTACAAAACTTTTTTGTTCTTTTTCATGTTGATGTTAGTATTGCCAAAACACTTTTATGTGTGTATTTTAAATCTAATATATGGTTTAAATTACTGCCACTTAATAGTAACAGAATGTTAAGTATATGAGTTACGTCTCATTGTAGGGTGAAAAGAATTTAGTTCAATTCAACCCTAAGAAGACACAAATTTGCGCGTTAACCATTTAAGATAGATGAGTGAAGAAAATTTTACTTAATTTTACGTACACTTTAATCGAACAACTGTGATTATTAGGCTACACGATTTATTGAGCTATATCCAAATGATTATATGCTTGTAATAACTTATTTATATTGAATTTATTCTAAAAATATAATTGTATATATAAAAATACGCTTAATGCAAGGTATGAAAATATACAATTAAGCAAGTTATATCAAAAATCAAAGATATGAAACGTAATCTTAAAAAATTAAAGTTTCCTAAATATTTAGACTGTGAAATATTGCAATGGTTTCAATGGCTTTAGGGGCTACTATAGCTTAGCTGTTACATCAAGAACCGGTATTGAGATGGCGTGTGTTCGAAACAGACCTGCCTTTCCCTAACAAATTTATAATAACAAATGTTTCACTCAAATCGAGTAAAGAAATACGAAAAATCACAGATTCATATTTTCTTAAAAAATATTCACCGTACATTTTTTACTGTTATTATAGTAGAAATGGATTATAGCATTCCACTTGTATACTAAAAATATTAAGAGTAATCTTTTAAACCTCACAAATCTTTGTTGCAAGTTTCTAATATATTTGCAGATTTTCTTTGTTTCAAATAAAAATTGAATAAATTTCCACCAAAAATAAAATTCAGGTGGATATGGCTTTTGCTTTGTAAACGCTTTAAGGCGTATATCAACATTTTCATGCCTTGTATTCCAAGCGGATTTTTATTTTAAACATTCGTTATAATATTCTTGTTTAAAATATTCTTTTTAAAGGTATATTTCTAAGAATAGAATTTTATTTTATGGACTATATTTATGCGTAAAATGAGATTGTATGGATCGTTGTTCACTGGATGATAAATTTACTATAGACTTGATGGTGATATATTTGTTTTCCATCTATTTGCCAATACAAAAAGCTAGGATGATACGAGTTCATGGTGTTTAATATATATATATATATATATATATATATATATATATATATATATATATATATATATATATATATATATATATATATATATATATATATATATATATATATATATATATATATATATATATATATATATATATATATATATATATATATATATATATATATATATATATATATATATATATATATATATATATATATATATATATATATTGTATATATTGTATATAATGAATGTAATGAACTGCGCTCTGCTACCAGAAAATGTATATAGTATATAGTGAAACTACACTCTGCTACCAGAAAATGTATATAGTAGTATTTAATGAATATAATAAACCGCGTTCTGCTACCAAAAAATATATATTGAATAGTGGGTAGGGGTCAGCAATTGTGGAAGCGTGCTGAAGTGGAGGTTATTTATTAATTATTTACTTTATAGTCGGTTTTAGGATAATAGAAATTGTACAGTACCTTATCTTCATGATTCACAACACAAACACTGATTGTTCCCGGCACGTGGAATGTCTAACTTGAGTCTTCTTCACTAGGGGTTACTTGCACTATTATCTTTTGTTGGTTTGTCTTTGTCAGGTTCAATATCAAGAGGGAATACACAAAAGGGAAATCAAATAAGGCTGAGGGAAAATCACACTGCTAATTAATATTAGATTCAGGAAGGACGTGCGCTCGCGCCGCCGTCTCACGTGCTACTTTTACTACCTCTCGACAACTACTACTGACCGCTCGCGCCGGGAGTTGGCACAAGACTTTGACGACAACCCGCGCGGGGGTCATCGCAGGGGGCGGCACAAATAGGAATAAACATAGCCCCCGCCCTAAACATCTAATGTTTACGAGAAAATGGGAAAAACTAACTAATAGGTAGACGAACTAATTTGGTTAAGGCTCTCTTTAGGACACCTGTCGATGTCTTAACATCGACCACACGCACAACGCTATCTTTACCAGGATAAATTTGGGAAATGCGACCACGTCGCCACTGTAAAGGGGGTAAATTATCATCTCTGATGAGGACTAGCTCGCCTACTGTTGGAGGATTCACTGGATCAGTCCACCTCTGCCTAGTCTGCAGAGTGTATAGGTACTCTAACTGCCACCGCGACCAAAAATGTTGAGTTATCTGTTGCACTACTTGAAAACGGGTTAAACAATTAATTTTTACATTGTTATAGGGATACTCCGGCAAAGCACTAAGAGGTTGGCCAATCAAAAAATGACCAGGCGTCAAAACTTCTAGATCGTTAGGGTCATTAGATAAGGGACATAACGGCTGGGAATTTAATACCGCTTCAATTTTAGCAAAAATTGTAGTTAATTCCTCGAATGTTAAAGGAGTTTCATAAACGACCACCGACTCTGATGATTCCTTCTTTGTCAAGAAAGAGTGAGAGTCGTCTTAGGGAAGACCGCAAGGAAACGCTACGCGCTAACGCGATAAGGATACAGAAAGCTCAACGGGTAAGTTTCGGGTTTTATTTATAAATCTCACCATCGTTATCTAAGGGGTAAGCAATCATGGTTTGAGGGGTCTCTTCGACCTTCCAGAATCTCTCGATGAGACGGGATAAGGATATTCCAGTCATGGGGGGCTCTAATTCACCATAATCTGCTGCGACTGGACCGCAAACAATATAACCAAAAATTGTAGATAAAGCAGTAAGGCCGTTAAAGTTAAATATTTTATCTTGTAATAAAAGCGCGCCGAACACGTCAGCACCCAATAGTATATCTATCGGGCCAGGCTTATTCTAGGTAGGGTCAGCAAGGGAAAAATCACTATTAGGAAAAAACACAGACTCAGGGAACTCAAACTCAGGATGCGTACCGGCAATCACATCTATAACCATAGCAGAGGTTGACACCTCAGGGAAGGAATTATACAAAGGTTTAAAACACAGGGAAATAGAACCACGGGAAACCACTAAAGGAATATTACCTATGCCACGTACAGGGGCACAGGAGGGGGAGATGGTCAAATTGAGGTAATTAACAACAAGATCGATTGTAATGAGGCAACCCTGGGCACCGGTATCACATAAGGCACGCGCTTCAATAAAATAGCCACTAGCAGTTTTAACGTGTAATTTAACAGTAGGCAATAATATAAGGGAATTGGGTGAGATATTAAGGCAAGGGGAAGGGGGAGCAATACAAGTATCTAGCTATGTGGGTCTATCTTCTCTATTATAGGAATTATCACGATATCTTATAATATTTTCAACCTGTCTATTATTTTCAACCTGTCTAGGTTGGGGCGGAGCATTTTCTCTGTGGGGGGAAGCTCTCTGGGAATGTCGTTGGGGGAGCGCTGGAGTTGCGAAGGGGAATATTTCTTATGCTGGCCCCCGCCCATATGGGGACCGCGGGTAGAAGAAGGACAGGTACGCGGATAATTGCGTCTATCAAATTTGGAATTACAATTATAATTGCGATTGGATGAGGTAGGATACATTGGGTTACGGGAATCATTAAAACATAGCATAGTGTGATGGGATGAGCGACCGCAGGTTGAACATTTGTAATCCCGCTTGCACATAAGAATTGAATGTTTGTCCAAACACCTATAACATAACCGGGAGTGTTTTACAAATCCCGATCTTTCTCTAGGATTCATAGCTCTAAATTCAGGACATTCACGGAGGTAATGGGAAGAGGAAGCACACAGGTAACATTTTTTACTATTATTTATTACAGGTAACATTTTTTGTCTATTGTTTAATATAGGGGAGGGAGGAGCCGCAAAGTAAGTATGTTTAGGTACAGTACTTTTAAATTTCGTCAGGTTAGAATCTACAAGGGAGGTGTTGCCAACGTTGTCATGGTGACGACATTCGTCTTCCAAAAAAGTAGTAAGATTTTTAAAGGTAGGTAATTCATTAGCGTCACCGCCATAACAACGCTCAAAACGGGATTTCAAATCAGAGGGAAGCTTAGTCAAACATATATGTACTAACATATAAGACCATGAGGAGACGGGTAACTCTAAACGCTCTAAACAGCGATAGGCAGTTAACAAGGGGTTCAAAAAGGCCGCGCGCAAACCTGTTAATTTATTCGAAATCTCCGGCAGGGCAAGTATCTGGGTTATGTAGGTATCAGCAAGAACCCGTGTATTGTGATACCGCTGTTTCAACAACTCACGAGCAACTTCATAGTTGCCTTCTTCAATTTTTAAATGTAGCAACAACCGCTTAGGTTCATCTGCCAAGGATCCAACCAAGTACTGTAATTTCATTGTGGGGGTTAAATGGTGTTGGGAATCTACTACACTGTCAAACTGATCAATAAAACTTATCCAGGAGTCAGGACGTCCATCAAACTTAGGGATAGGTAAATCAGGTAATCTATTATAAGTAGTTCGCTCAGTAATATTTTTATTATTCACTCCCACGGGTGTACCGGCCATGACGGGATCAACTACGGGAGCAGGTGGGCACAACTCTAACTGACGCACCCGGAGGTCGTCTATTTTCTTATTTACTAAACGCACTTCTTTTTTTACATAACTAATTTCTTGGTAATCGATAGCCGGGTCTAACCCACCCAGGAGCACTGAGGACGCGTTTACAAATGAATTACAATGAGAATCTAAATCCTTGAACCTAATTAATAACCTAGGTATTTCAGATGTACCAAGAAGTTCCGAGGTATCGGTAATCCAATCGGAAACAAAGCGTATCACACCTATATTTTTTCTATATTCCGCGCTTTCCGTAAATAAGGAACATTTTACTGTTTCATCATGAGTAGCCATTTTAAATTATCAAGTAAACTAATAACTGAACTAAAATATTAAAAATTAATAAACGCGTAATAAACAATGAACCCACTACCAACGGGCGAGATCAGAAATCAAGTAAACAAATAACTCAACTAAAATATTAAAAAAATAATAAACTCGTAATAAACAATGAACCCACTACCAACGGGCGAAATCAGAAATCAAGTAAACAAATAACTCAACTAAAATATTAAAAAAAATAATAAACTCGTAATAAACAATGAATCCACAACATCTGGCGAGATATGAAACCAGTTACGCTCAAGTTCAGGGACGCGTCGCATCTACATATATCGCAGTACAACAAAATAATATGATATACAATATGACTACAATTAAGGCTTAAGCTTCATTTAAATAAAAATAAAAAAAAGGGTGACAATAAAAGTGTAGGGATAATATTTTAAAGTAAGTTAGTTTTTTAAGGAAATTATATTAAATTATTTTAACTAACTTCAATTATAATTTAAAACAGGATAGGTAATAACGTATAGGCGTAATATTATAAAATATATGTAACCATATTATGTGTATTTATTATATTTTGTATTTAAAATATAAAATTATATTCAATATTTATTTATATATTTTACACATTATACATTCACCCTACACAATTATATATTCAATATTATATGTATAAAAATTTCATATAATATTATTTTTTTTAAACAACTCGATGCGAACACGTTTTAAAAAGTTAGGAAATCAAATTATATTGTAATTATGCGTTAGGTACCAAATTAAGAGCCAAAATACCAAAACGGGAAAATAACACTGTAATGAAAGGGACTCAGGGGCATGAAACTATGCTATAATCAGGGGGACTCAGAGGGATTAAACTACGCTCTGCTACCAGAAATGTATATATTGTATATAATGAATGTAATGAACTGCGCTCTGCTACCAGAAAATATATATAGTATATAGTGAAACTACACTCTGCTACCAGAAAATGTATATAGTAGTATTTAATGAATATAATAAACCGCGTTCTGCTACCAAAAAATATATATTGAATAGTGGGTAGGGGTCAGCAATTGTGGAAGCGTGCTGAAGTGGAGGTTATTTATTAATTATTTACTTTATAGTCGGTTTTAGGATAATAGAAATTGTACAGTACCTTATCTTCATGATTCACAACACAAACACTGATTGTTCCCGGCACGTGGAATGTCTAACTTGAGTCTTCTTCACTAGGGGTTACTTGCACTATTATCTTTTGTTGGTTTGTCTTTGTCAGGTTCAATATCAAGAGGGAATACACAAAAGGGAAATCAAATAAGGCTGAGGGAAAATCACACTGCTAATTAATATTAGATTCAGGAAGGACGTGCGCTCGCGCCGCCGTCTCACGTGCTACTTTTACTACCTCTCGACAACTACTACTGACCGCTCGCGCCGGGAGTTGGCACAAGACTTTGACGACAACCCGCGCGGGGGTCATCGCAGGGGGCGGCACAAATAGGAATAAACATATATATATATATATATATATATATATATATATATATATATATATATATATATATATATATATATATATATATATATATATATATATATATATATATATATATATATATATATATATATATATATATATATATATATATATATATATATATATATATATATATATATATATATATATATATATATATATATATATATATATATATATATATATATATATATATATATATATATATATATATATATATATATATATATATATATATATATATATATATATATATATATATATATATATATATATATATATATATATATATTATATATATATATATATATATATATATATATATATATATATATATATATATATATATATATATATATATATATATATATATATATATATATATATATATATATATGTTGTGATTTGTTATTTTATCACTTAATTGTACTGTAATTTATCGATATTTTATTATTAATTGTATAAAGAAATAAGATATTGTCTTGAACGTCACTCGTTATTTGTCTATCAATTAATTTTAACATTGTAATATCCGATCCGATTATAATAATTTATTAATGGTTATACTTGATTATATATTATGGAATTGTATTTCAAAAATTAAATTATAATAGTTTAGTTGGCAACATTAAATTGTATCGGAAGTGGTCAACTGTGTGGGGTATAAATGAACTAGTATAAATATTTGATCGACCATTCTTGGGAGGAACATTCTGAAGAGAACATCAAGCAGTCATGCTGTACCTTTTGATATCTGAATTGTACTCAGTATTAATAAATATAATTGAAGAAGGAACCTGATTTGTTTCATTACATATCAGAAGTGTAAAGTTCACGCGCCCTGGAGAGGAGAAATTTATGTAAGTAACAGAAATGAAAATATTTTATTTTGGCTCTTTATTTTCGAAGACTAATTGTCGTATGAAAGAATTATCAACCTGATAATGTGGTTTAACATCGTGAGTTTATTTTTCGTATAGTGAATAAGTACCCTCCATGCAAGTTTTGTTGTATGACGGTAGAAAAATATTTCTGATACGCATGTACGTTACTACTATATGAAACGTTGGAACTATATGAAACAGGAATTTAGTCCTATAATAATAGTTATTTATGATGAATATGCGAGTTGATTTAAGTATTGTGAATTTTGTATATGTAGCTCGAATTATAGATTTATTAATGCGATCTAGTACCATGCAGGTGTATTGAATTATAGATTTGTGAATGCGATCTACCCCCAAGTAGGTGTATTAAATTATAGATTTATGAATGCGATATACCACCGTGTAGGTGGCTTGAATTATAGATTTATGAATATGATTTACCACCAGGTAGGTGGTTTGACGTATAGAACTGTTGATCTACTACCAGGCAGGTGGTTTGACTTGAAGAAATATGATCTACTACCAGGAAGGTAGCTTGAATTATAGAAATGTGATGTACCACCAGGAAGGTGGCTTGAATTGTAGAATTGTGATCTACCACCAGGAAGGTGGCTTGAATTGTAGAATTGTGATCTACCACCAGGAAGGTGGCTTGGATTGTAGAATTGTGATCTACCACCAGGAAGGTGGCTTGAATTGTAGAATTGTGATCTACCACCAGGAAGGTGGCTTGAATTGTAGAATTGTGATCTACCACCAGGAAGGTGGCTTGAATAATAGATGTTTGAAATGATCTACCACCATGTAGGTGGCTTGAATTATGTAAATGTGAGTTTGAATGTGACGTAATTGACTTGACTTGAAAAACATGTAGGTGGCTTGAGATTAGTGATGTAACGAATGTAATTTTTTTAAACATTCATGAATACGAATGCGAATATATGCTATCGATATTCGCAAATGCTACAATACGAATATTCAGTTTTGTAAATGATTATATAATATTGAAAACCTAAGTAATAACTGATAAGACTTTTTTTTTTGAAGAGAGAATTTGTTTGTTTGTTTATAGTGCAAAATAGAAATGGTTTCATGAGAAATAATGAAGGCTGATAATGTAATTTCGAGGTTAAGTTAATATTTTTTTTGTTTTAAAAAGAAACACAAAAAGTAAATAGATTTCGATTTAATAACGTATTGTAGTCAAATTTTAATTTTTCTGACAATAACTCGCAGAAAATTTTGAGAATGTGAGAGAATACCAATATGTAAAAATGCGCGAATGGAAATATTGGTTACACCACTACTTGAGATACAGACTTGCGTGAGGAACAGCCATATTGGTAATTGTTGCAACCATGTAGTGTGAGATACAACCATGAAAGTGGTTTGAGATAACAGACATGAGGTTGCGTATTACATAGTCTCTTAGTAAGAATATTGAAGAACGTAGAAGAAATATTGTTGTGCTAGACCTATATGAATGAGCTAAGCTAATATAGATAGATTTGTTATGTTGGTTATATAGCTGAACTCAAGTTATCAATTGCAGTAAGATAATTCAGCTATACAGCTGTATAACTTTGGAATGACGAATAATTTCATGTTAATTAAGATTTTTCTAAAGCCGTTTTAGTATTTATAATCAAATCACGTGCGATTTTTTGAAATGAAACGGTAATAGATGCTTGATACGTTGATGTGAAATAGCTTAAGCTAAGCTTAATACTAGGATACGTGTGGTTTAAAGACTTGTTTAAAGATATTTATTTCTCAAAAAGACAATATGGTAATTTACATGAGAACATAATCTAGTTTGTTAATAACTATAATTTCACTCGTCATATTCGCATAATATTTGTTTTTTACCTACTAGAATAAACAAAAAAAGGAAAATAACATGAATAATACAATAATTCAAAGGTTTGATTTGAAAAAAGTACAAATTTTTATAAAATAAAAAAAATAGGCGGGTAGGATGAATATTTTGCCAGTAAAGTTGTAGTCACAATGAGATATTTATTTAAATTTAATAGTATTATAAATATTTGGAATAATTTCTAAAAATATGTTTCCTTAATTTTGACTTAAAAACATTGTACGAGCTTACATTTCTTATGTCGGTGGGTAGTTACATACATACATTGTGCTCCGTCGTATGTTACATTTTTCATAGCAAATTTTGTTCGAACTTTCGGTATGACAAGCAAGCTTCCCCGGCGTGTACTTCGTTTGTATATTTGTGAGTTTTGGTAAAACATTTGTGTAAAAGTTATAAGTATTGTAAGCGTGGAGTTGTTTTATATTTATTATTCCTAGTTCAGTATATATAGTCTTTGTTGAAGTAAGGTGGTGATAATGAAATAATAATTTTACTAATTTATTCTGTTTAACTTGTCAAGTCAGTCACGCAGTTTTGTTTTGGGCACATTTCCCCAAATCTCGATTAGGTAGTTTAGGTGTGATTTTACTACCAAATTATAGATATTCGGCCTTATTCATAAAAAGTTATAGCATGCTTAAAGACTTGATATAGTACAGTGGTCAAAAAACGTTATTCATAACCGCATTTTAGTGCCAATCAGTCTATAAACCTATCATAAAGTTATAGAACCGAGAACCCTACTATAAGAGTGTTTTAACGTCCAAAGATGGCCGATTCATATAACAGCTGATTATAGCGCATACTAATATGAGCATTGATATGACGTCGTCGAGTCGCTTGTCATCAAGAGTGTCAATTTCAGTTTCGTAAACAAAACAATATAACAATTGACATTTTGTTCGATATTTATTAACTATATTTAGTTATTAATAAGTTTATTAATAATAAATTCTACATAAGAGAGGTGCACAGAACATAGGTAATACTTGTCCACGTCTAAATAATTTTCAATTCTTTGTCGTTTTATTTCTTATGACTTAATTTTTTAAAAATTAATTAAGTTTATAAACTAAAATAAAATAAATATTCGTGTTTTTGTGATAACAACGACGTAAATGAAGCCGGTAAATGCAAGCCAGATCCAATAATATATTTTTGTACGTAATATTATCTGTGGTCATACTATGTCAATGCGTTGGTCACTTATCATCTGTGGATTTACTGGTATTTTCGGCAACAAGCCGACCGACTTCAGTATAGTGGCAACATTGTGAACGTTTAAATCAAATTAGTGACACTTTAGTTATAGAAGGCTTATAGCGTTTATGAATACAAACATTTATCGAACGTTCTATAAGCCTAAAGAGCGTGTTAACTAAAGTATACTTAAAACGTTCTATAAGACTTTTTTATGAATAAGGCCGATTGTATTTTAATTTCTTGAGGATACACTGGAAGATATTACATAGCGAATCCAAAATGGATGAAAGTTTGTTTTGATGTGTTCAATTTGGTATGTCTACGAGAGATGAGTGTCTGACCTCAGACCCAGGTATTTTTTTATTAGAAGTTTGTTCGATAATCACATTAACTACTAGTGGGTTATGAGATGAAATATTTTTATTTTTTTTTTGTTTAAATATTACATAGCACGTTTTTGCGGTGTTAATTTTCAGTAAGTACAATTAAACCACTCAGTTAAGGTATTCAAATCTTTTGAGCTTGTGCTACATCTGTATCTTTAATGTTGGCCCCAAAGAAAAAAAAAGCAAGACAAGTTTAAAATTTATAAAGGATTTGTGAAGCTTCGTAAAATAGTTTTTCAGGTGACGAGAAAGGTTTCATTCCAGAAAGGCAGAATTGAAAAAATATGTCTTCCACAGTCGTGAAAGAAGTTGAAATACCAACCAATTGAAACAATTGTTGTGTTATGTGACGACAGCTGAACCAAGTAAGGGCCGATAAAATCCAAGTAAGAGTATAAATATATTTTTTTTTAAATTTGCTGTCAAGATGATAATTCTTTTAAGATATTCTTAGTAGATCGTGGATAAGTGAAGAAATTATTTTTATTATAAGTTTTCATACTCGCAGCAGATACGTAATAAGATACAAGCACTAAAGTTTAATAAACAATGTAATCGGTGATAAACAAAGATGATTATTAAAAATATTTTAGTGTTATTCCAGATTTTAAAAGACCCGACAGTAGAATTGACCTATAATTTATAACAAATTCTCATTAAACTTTTAACTGAACTTCTAATTATTGTAAAAGACCAATTGTAAAGTGCACTAAATGGGTAAGATCGTCATCTTGATAATTATTTAAAACTAAAACCCCTTGTATCATACCATGTACGTACACATATCAAGTAGTTAAATTTAACTAATTAAACCGTTAAGTGTGTGATCAAATAAGTTATTTGAATTATTTGATACTGGTAATAAATATTTCAAATTGGAATTCATACACTTTGGCAGCGATTGCAATCTAATGAAGTGTTCTAAAAATATCTGTAGTTAGTAAATATCTGTAGAAATTGAAAGTTTTGGTCACAATGAGCTAATTTTATTTTAGCTAATAATTTAATAAAGTACTAAAATTTAACTGCAATTGGAAGTACTAAATTCATTTTTACCAGGTGATAGTTTTGAAATCTATTCAGTAGTAATATCATTAACCTTACCATTTGTAGTGAGAAAAGTGATTCCTATATTATTAGTTTACACAACTAATATTAATTTGAATGTTCTAAAGGTTAATTTTAAAGATTCTTTTTCGCACAACCCTATAGTAATATTAGAAAAAAATTTTATTAACGGCCGGTCTCAATAACGTGTTAAAAGTTAAACTTGAGTATACCAGAGATTTCCTACAACTTTAATTTTCTGCGACCTCCGTTATAATACAAAAGTATAGTAACGATAATTTAGCCAAACACATATTTGATATCTTGTGATAACATATCCCAGCGAATCGTTCTATTAATGTACCTAACGCTACGGCCGTATCATTCATATTATATGTTGTTAAATGATGATTTAAGTGGAAATTATATTATTCTTTTTTGAAATATATATTTGTAATGATTTGCATAATTATGAAAATTTAGTAAATTAAAATCGTGCTAAAATACGAATTCTGAAGCTGACATAACGCACTGTTATTTGCTATTTGTGTAACGGCAGATTGCTGTGGCTAGTATATTTATTCAAAATTGATTGACTTATATATTTCGTAAGATATATATTTTTTTTATTTTCAATTAAATATGTTTAATAAACATTGGAACAAAAAGATTTATCTCGGGTTTATTATTCGTCATTAAGGTTTCTTAACATTGCCATTTATTTTAAAATGTTTAAATTTATTTCTCTACTAATTTTGTGTCAAAATGCAAAATGCTTAATACAGAATTATTAAATATAATCGCCATTACGTTATGCTCCTCAAACACGGCAAAAGAATACAACAATTCAAAAGATCTCTTGCAATCCTTTCTTCAAGAGATCTAGTGGAGAAGTATCAAAAACAAATTATCATGCTGCTAAATGGTTAGGTAATTCAAATCTTGATTTAATTGTTGTTTATATTGCACTAACAGACGTGTAAGTATTCTTAGATATTCAGATGCTATTGCATCTGATAGAATTAGACCTTGGATACGTGAATATTCTCTTTGCTGTGAAATTGCTGTAGCTTTGTTAGAAGTGATACTGAAAATAATGAAAAGGTTAGGTATTTTTATAATACAAGTAATAATTTAGAAGCTTAGTTTATTTATTCTTACTGAATTTGTATGTAAAAACCTGTTTACGTAAATATCGCAAAACCAAACGTCTAGGATATCAGCATTATGATATTGTCTTTATTATGTTTATTGTTTTTTTATTAATATATTAAGAATTTACTGTACGACATTATAAAGTAACTTGTGTTATATCATTGTCATTTCTTTTATTTTTTTGTGTTATCATGTGTTATCATTTGTGAAAAGAGTTGATGCCTATCGATTGTTGCATGCAGTATTCACCTTGAAATGTATTTGTTTATGGAAACTTAGTTAAAAATTTATTATTGTTATATATTGTAATTGGGAAAAGTATGCTGAGAAACAAAATCTTAGACAACTCAAGAATTATGATATTAGAGACAAAACCATTTGAAATGGGGCTGGACAGGCCACAAGCTGCGTTGCACCAGAAAAAAAAAAGCAGAGTAAGCAGGTCGATCTGTGGTATCCAAGGGAAGGGACTAGAAATAGGACGATGGAAAAACAAAATCTACCCCACTGTGAGACCCTGCTGGACTGGACCTCTTGACTAAGGTGGCGGACGATCGAAACAATGAAAACGAGTATGAGTAATACGAAATAACATAGTGAACTTGGCAGAAAATGGTGATTATTATTATATTTTCCAAGTACCACTGGTCAACCTATATAAATAAAATAACTCATAGAATATATGGATATATAATAACAAGTGCAAATGTGTTAAGTATAGTTATGTATTATTGTAATTTTTATTTTCTTTTGTTTGTAAATAAATTTGTTTTCTTAATAATTTGGAATTGAATTTTAAAAAAATTGTTCTGTATACATAGTAAATATATCTTAACCGAGTGTTGTGATTTGTTAGTGCGTGCTCCGGAGAGAGCACGCGTTCGGATGGCCGAGTGTTGTGATTTGTTATTTTATCACTTAATTGTACTGTAATTTATCGATATTTTATTATTAATTGTATAAAGAAATAAGATATTGTCTTGAACGTCACTCGTTATTTGTCTATCAATTAATTTTAACATTGTAATATCCGATCCGATTATAATAATTTATTAATGGTTATACTTGATTATATATTATGGAATTGTATTTCAAAAATTAAATTATAATAGTTTAGTTGGCAACATTAAATTGTATCGGAAGTGGTCAACTGTGTGGGGTATAAATGAACTAGTATAAATATTTGATCGACCATTCTTGGGAGGAACATTCTGAAGAGAACATCAAGCAGTCATGCTGTACCTTTTGATATCTGAATTGTACTCAGTATTAATAAATATAATTGAAGAAGGAACCTGATTTGTTTCATTACATATATATTTTCCATGATTATTTTTAAGCACCTGAAGCACTTTGAGTGTACTAATTTCAGTGAAGCTTTAAACTTTTGAGTGAAGATACACTAAAATTCTTACATCTCCGAATTATTTATATTATTTACATCGTTTGTGTTATATTTCAATCATTAAATATATATAACATATATTTTATCATTGAAATTTTAATATTTTTTTCGTATTTCGTCGTCATTTATTGCACGTAGGCCTCTTTAATAGAGCACCAACCCAGGGATTTGAATTTACAATTTCTTTATTCCCAGATGCACTACTATTACTTACAAATTCAATATAAAATTTTATATGTAAACAATATTTCTGATATATTTCTTAACAAGCTGCCACTTTAATTTATAATTTATAGTTGTTCATAATTAACAATATTTAAGAATAGTGAATAATTTTACTTTTTTATGTCAAAATTATTATGATATTTAAAGTGGCTGCAAACGTAATCACAATTTTGGGAAAAAATTGACACTTATAGTGAACTAATTGTAATAAATAGTTGAAATAATTTAAAATTTAATTATTTGTATTAGTAGAAATATTTACGTTAATATTGAAAATTAATTTAAGCTTTTTAGTTAACTAAAGTTTTTGAATGAAATGAGCAATCTTTTTTCTACATTAAATAGATTTACAATATAACAAACTTACCAACAACGTCTAGTCGTAAGAAGATGCTCGAGGGCGGATGCGATGACACTTGACATTCGTAAATACCGGCGTCTCGTTTCTGTACGAAACGGACTTTGAGAGTCCAATCCTGAAAAGCAAAGAATGTTAGATTTTATTTAAGAATTTAAAAGTTTCGTTGATATTTTATATGATAGAGTAGAAGTGCAAAAGTGTTTAGAATTTATGAAGATGACTAATTACTGATGAATGAGATTTTTATGACCTATACAAGCAACTTAAGTTAAAAAGTTATAATTATTTAAATATTTATATATATATATATATATATATATATATATATATATATATATATATATATATATATATATATATATATATATATATATATATATATATATATATATATATATATATATATATATATATATATATATATATATATATCTACCGCGTGTATAAGATTTATGATTCATCTTAAGTGAAAGTTTTAAAGAAAATTTAAATAAGACCAAAATGCATTATTTTATAGGGCCCAGTACCTAGGGCTGGCACTAAGACATTCTCTCTAAAACGGTTCGGTACAGTTATAGCACGAGTTTAGTATTTTTATTTACGAGTATTGTGTTTCCAGTACTTTTTCCTCATTATAAGGTCTTTTATACGTACATATAAGAGACATCTAGATTTATATATTAGAAAGTTAGCTTACTTCTGAATGTTGAAGATGTATCGCCTGAAATCTTTGATCAGAACTGTAAGTAGTCAGTCCAACAGTTAACAGGTGGTAGTCTTTTCTTCTTATCCATGATACCTGAGAACAATATGAATATTATTAAATATAAATAATTTCTTCGTGATATATTTAGGGCTTAGATATTGACCGATTTCGTCCTTTTCTCTACATATAGCAAAGTATGCCAAACTTTTTACTTTCAATCCAATTCTAAAGAAAATGTATTTTTTTAACACTATTTGTCCAAGTGCATTTTCTTGGCTTCACGTTTTATCCCATACATAGCAGGGCAGAAGGAATAAAGGAACCGTAGGAACCTCCGTTCCACGCTTTTCGTTGTTGCGAGACATTGCGTGCTGAGTGGCGGAAGTCAACTCCGCGCCTAAACTAATTGCCTGAGCGGGGGAAATGGTGAAGAAAAATCCATTTTTTCCTAGTCGGAATCGAACCCACAGACCGTCTTGTTTAAAAGCAGACACTACGCCTGTGAACTACGACAATCCTTAAGTGGGTTCAAATTTCGCAACGTTAAAAATTCTATATATTTTCTAAAAAAATAATTACCTACCCTCATGAGAAGCCGATTGTTAGGAGAAAACTAGCAAAAATAGCGTTAACAAATAACAAATAAATAACTCTACGTAACAAGATGATTATTTAAAAAAATATTATATGTAGTTATTATAACAAATATTTTTTTACCCAACTTATTTCATGTTTTCATTGTAAAGTTTTAACTCAAAGCAACGAACTCTTACCAAAAATAACAATTTCCTGTAATCCATTTAAACCCTTGCTTTCGCATATAAGCGTAATTTAATTTATCATTAATTATAATAATGAGCTGTGATTGCGGAACGTTTAAGCTAAAATGAGCCCCAGAAATAACAGATGCTGATAAAATTTAGCATCCCGAATAAGTCTTTTCGGGGTAATTATATAGAAAATTAGAAACGTAGCGCCTATAGCGATTAGGGCTCGCCCTTTTAAGAATGCGAACATATTTCGATATTGGCTGTATTTTGAACACACTTATCTTATAGAATATATATATATATATATATATATATATATATATATATATATATATATATATATATATATATATATATATATATATATATATATATATATATATATATATATATATATATATATATATATATATATATATATATATATATATATATATATATATATATATATATATATATATATATATATATATATATATATATATATATATATATATATATATATATATATATATATATATATATATATATATATATATATATATATATATATATATATATATATATAACAGAGACAGTACAACTAATATATTCTCTTAAAACGCAATATATATATATATATATATATATATATATATATATATATATATATATATATATATATATATATATATATATATATATATACATATATATATATATATATATATATATATATATATATATATATATATATATATATATATATATATATATATATATATATATATATATATATATATATATATATATATATATATATATATATATATATATATATTGCGTTTTAAGAGAATATATTAGTTGTACTGTCTCTGTATACTAAAGCTGATATTGAGATTAGTCTTGCATATTTTATTAAATAGAACGTAGTCAATTTTCTATAATATTTCAAAAATCAACTACTGAGTCATTAAAATGTAAGAGTTTAAAATTTTATAGTCACATTCAGTTAAATGTGTTATTAAATATTACATAGAAAAAAAACTTTGAAGAAAATTTTAATTTTTTTATTCTATTTTTATCTCTGTCTTTAGAAACATAAAAAAAATATTAATATAGTTAATTTCATTTACTTTCATGTTATATATTAATATACTTAATTTCATTTAGTTTCATGTTATATATTTATTATGTACTGAGGACAGACCCATTAATGATCAAAATTACGGTACTATCGGGGCATATTTAAAAAAAAATTACTGTAAGCACAATATTTGTGGGTTCGATTCTCACTTGGGGATATTCACCTCTAATGAAAGGATTCAATCGAAATTAACATTTAGTTCCGTAACGATATAAAATACATAAACAAAATACAGCTATATAGTAATCATTTTCTATCAACCTTCCGGTAACAGTGCCATAATAAAAGTCAATATAAAACCGTAGCATCATACAATTACACGGTAGACGCAGTTACAATCTAATTCCAAGTGCGTACACGTACGAAATTCACCCCTCGTTCCCATACCGATTCAAATTTGGCTACAAAGAAAATTTTTAGAAGTACAATATAGAACAGGAAATCCCTTACGTTTTTAATTCAAAGATTTTTACTACTATGTCTCTTGTAATTCTTTTGAGTGGTTTTATAATTAAGACGTGCAATCGTTTGGTTGAAAAATGTGTTAAGAATAAAGGAAATAAGAATTTTAAATTAGATACACAAATTCAGTCCAGTAATATTTTTTTAGCTTCATGCTTTATCCCGCATGCTGCAGGGTAGGCAGAGGGAACTGCAGGAACCATATGAACCTAGTGTTAAGACACTCCGTTGCTTACTCCCTGCTTTCCTCGTCCCCGCTTTCTGCCTTTTTCGAGGCATTGCAAGTTGAGTGGCGGAACTCAACGCCGCGCTTTGCCTAGTTTCCAGAGAGAAGAAAATAGAATAAGAAAAACAATCATCCCCGAGTGGGAATCGAACCCTCAAACCGTCGCGTTTACAGGCAGACCCTTTACACCTCTACGCTACGACATGATCTAAGCTTATGACACTGCTGAAAAATAACGACATTCCAAAATAACCCCTTTATAGTCTAAACACATGGGTTAAGGATATTGCTTGTTAAGAGGCGGAACATAACGCCGTTGGTCTTCCAACAGGAATAAGGAAACGAAAATAATTCATTTACTATAATGGGAATTGAACCTACAACCTTCATGTAAACATACTTAATTATACAAATTAACATAATGAAATAAAATTAAGCACTCAACGCCTACTAAACTTACATCACCTTCGAAATGAGCAAAAATATCCCTAATAATATGAGAAAGGGATGGAATCCACGAAGTGTAAAATGAGGGAATTCATTAACTTTGACATAATATGGGCAAACAAAACTCAACCTAATCACAAAGTCCTAAAGACTAATATTAAAACACAATATTATTGAATACTCTGAAAATTTGTAGGTTGTTTTTCATAAACAGGTCTTTGAAGAAAACGATGGGCTATTCGAAGAGTAAACGTTGTGTTAATTTGTACAATTGAGAATAATTATCATTATGAGTATAGTTCTAAGACTTAAACGCAATGGTTAGTGGATTCGATTCCTACTTGGGAAGGAGAATAATAACAAAGGATAATCTATTATTCTAGAATAATCTATTCACATCTATTTTCTTCTGGAAACTATGCAACGTGGTGTTAAATTCCACCACTCAACATTTAATACCTAGAAAAGTAAAAAGCAAGGAACTAAGCGTCTTAACACTACGCTCCCGCGGTTCCCTCTGCCTGCCTACGAGCAGAATAAATCGTAAAATAAAAAAAGTAGAAAAAGCTAGCTACCTAAATAAATGTCTAAAATTTTATTCAGAGAGTTAATACTAAAAATAACGACTCTTAATTTCTGCAGGCAACAAATTATCGTAGGTAATATAAGTTCATGTGTTTAGTTTGTAAGACTGTATGTTTTACATTTTAATTTAAATACTATGAATAGATAGGGGAGTAGAAGGTTATCTTTTTCTCGGCTATAATTATAATTTTTGTATTACTTTCATGTTTAAGCAAAATATTAAATGTACTAGTGTTACGACACTCTATTGTGTTGTGAAACTCAACTCCGCATATTGTCTTGTTAGATCATTGACGTTTATGAAAATCGAACTGACAACTACTGCGTTCACAGCATGTCATGTAAAAATAACTAATATAAGTTGTATTTAAATTTAAATTTTATATATACAAGCAAATATTTTTAGAAAACGTATGAAAAATTAATACGCAGTGAAATTTGAATCTGGCGCGTTGTTGTACAGTTTTTAGAAAACCTAACTTTTTTTATATTTTGTGTAACAGCACTTAAAAATAATAAATATATGCTAAAAACTATTTTTAGTCGTGGCGTAGAAGCGACATTAAACGTGCCGTCACGTGTTAGTGTTAGTGGGTTCGATTTCCACTTTGGAACGATGGATTATTTCATATTTTTCGTTTTGGCAACTAAATAAAGCGGCGTTGATTTCTGTCACTCAACACGCAATGCCTCGAATGGCGAAAAAAGAGGAGCAGTGCCTTAACACTAGGCTCCCACAATTTAGTTTGGTATAATATGATTTAATAACTATTCCATTACTCAGTGATTGAAAGACGAAATCTAAAATTTAAAAAGAGGAAAGTAGAGAAGCAATAATAGACGATTTCATGTAATTTTTTCAAATTGAATTGAGCTACAAATAGTCTTAATTGTGTAAAAACATTTAGTTAATCTTATTGTTTAAAATTTTTACGCTTATATTTTCCAGTGTCACTTAAAACAGAGTTAATTATTTCGTTTCCAAATACTGTACTATGACAGATGAGTTTTGTTTAAATTTATTTATTTAGGGTATTTGTCTTATTTGCATGTAGACATATCCAAAGGGCGGTTTTAACATTTTCTTTTGTATACATATCTTTTTTATAACTGAGTCTGAGGTCAGCTTTTATACTTCTCTATAATTCTGCGAGTTTTTAAAAGGTTTAAAATGTTGCTTTATATAAGTAATGGTATATTTGTAATACATTTTACGATTTTAAAAATCTACTCTTTGTAACAGAATGTGGTGAAATGACTAACGGAGTATTATCAACTATGCCGCTCGGTTTCTGGTACCGGATTTTCTTAGGTCTGAGAAATTGTCTTTAGTGAAGTGGTAGCAGAGTCTTTCACGTTCTATAAATTGTTCCATTATCACACCATTTTCAAGTCGATATATGGACAACTTTTTGGTTTACAGCCAAAAACTTCTCGTTATCATATAGACGTCCTTCCAGGTCTAATGCTTACTTGGACCTCCTACAATATCTTTTTGGCTTTTTCTTACACTCTTTTCGCTAAAATGTTTCCAATGTCTCAAATAAATAAAAATATATGAAGTCGTTTTCTATCTTCAGAGAAGATGAATTTTTCTATTTCTATTTTCTTCGCTCTGAAAACTAGACAAAGCGCGGAGTTGGGTTCCGTCACTCAACACGCAATGCCTCGAAAAAGGCGAAAAGCAGGGATGAAGAAGGCAGGGCCTAGACAACAGAGTGTCTTAACACTTGGTAGTATGGTTCCTGCAGTTCCCTCTGCCTACCTTGCCATGTGCGGGATAAAGCAGGAAAAAATAAAGAAAATAAAATTCGAGTAGTTTGCTTGAATGAAGGCACAAATAATATTTCAATATTTTTCTTTACATTTCTTGGTTAATTACAATAAACCATATAAACAACACGCAAACTAATCTGAAATAAAAGTATGAAAACGGATAACACAATGATAAAAGTAATCTACATATTTAAGATCTTGAAATATGATAAAGATTATGTTACAAAATAGAACAAATCGGTTTACCTTTTTATTATATTTTATTTTGTTTGTAAAGTTCAGTTGAATTTGGGCCTTATTTCAGATATAATGTTATTTAGAGCTAAAAGTTTTTGCATTTGTTCTATCGAATTTATTATTTAGTAAATGGGTTCTATAGGATTATCATTATGAGGCACATTCGCCCGTAGGACACGATTAAATTTCACAGAACGCCAGCGTCCCGGAAATAAAGGCAGGTGTATGTTTCGGATCTGATTTGATAATTGTTATGTTATTATGTATATATATGTAATATATGAGGACAGTCGTGGCGCAGAGGCGCAACGTCTGCCTGTAACGCGACGGTTTCTGGGTTCGATCCCCAGTCGAGGAAGATGGATTTTTCTATTTCCATTTTCTTCGCTCTGGCAACTAGGTAAAGCGCGGCGTTGAGTTCCGCCACTCAACACGCAATGCCTCGAAAAAGGCGGGAAGCGGGGACGGAGAAAGCAGGGACTAAGCAAGGGAGTGTCTTAACACTAGGTTCCCACAGTCCCTGTAGTTACCTCTGCCTACCCTGCCATGTGCGGGATAAAGCGTGAAGCTAAAAAAAATGTAATATATAAATGTGTATATGTTGTCTTTTTTTATTTTTTTTTAGAGCTTCACGCTTTATCCCGCACATAGCAAAGTAGGCAGAGCGAACCGCGGGAAGGAATGGAGCAAGTGGGAAGTTAGTGTTAAGACACTCTATTCCTCATTATACGCCTTTTACACTTTATTCCTCATTTTTCGCTTACCAGAGTGAAGGAAATGGAAACGAAAAAAAATTCATCCTCTCCGAGTCGGAAACTCAAAATCTGTCGCGTTTATAGGCAGACGCTACGCCTCTGCAACACAAAGTCCTCAATCATGATTAATAGTAATATTAAAAATCGTCTTGGCACAGTGGGACAGTGCCATTTAAACAATGGTTACGGGTTCGGTCATCATTCGGTGATTTATATATTATATAATACATTTAATTTTTTTTGTTATTTTCCTTGGTCTTGAAGTTTATCGAGAGGAATAATGACTAAATAAGCGAGAAGTATATATATATATATATATATATATATATATATATATATATATATATATATATATATATATATATATATATATATATATATATATATATATATATATATATATATATATATATATATATATATATATATATATATATATATATATATATATATATATATATATATATATATATATATATATATATATATATATATATATATATATATATATATATATATATATATATATATATATATATATATATATATATATATAGATATATATATATATATATATATATATATATATATGTGTGCGTGTGTAGATGTGCAGATCATCGTGTAGCCGTATAAACCTATTGCTTATGATAATTATATTACTTGTGCTGGGACGATACTTTACTATAGAAAACTATACTAACGACCTCAAATTATTTGTATAAGGCGGCCCTTATCGGGTGTGATCGTCGTGGTTGTTCCCTTTGGACATATTCGCAACAGTCCCAAAAGTACCTGAACGTTTCCTATTTAACGGCTACTTTTAACCAAATAGGCATAATATTAGATATTTTTATGATTTATTATATTATTATAGTCTTAATCCACACTAAGCATAGATAAAAAATATTTAAACAAAATATATTATTATAAAAATTTGAACGCAGTGAGACTTGAACCTACGCCTTGTTGCGAACTTTGCTCTAACCACTAAGTCATGTGTTCTTCATCACGCTGCGTCGAAATTATTTAATGCTTTATACAACTTACTTCTTTGCTATATATTCATTCAACACGCAATGTCTCGAAGAAGACGGAAAGTGGGGAACGGAATGTCGTAACACTAGGTTCCCTCAGTTCCTGATTCCACTGCTGTACGCGAGATAAAGCATTTAGCTATACATTATAAAAAAATAAAGTGAAGGGCTTGTTGTCGTCAACAGCAGTTTAAAACACAGATGCGGCATATAGAAGGTTTAGCCCCAAAAAGTTTGTATCCTCGACTCACTTTTAAATCTTTATTTTTAACAAAATAACCATTGTTTTAGCTATTTCTATTTGTTATAAATTAGGTTTACATTTCTTTTATTTAAAATGAATAAGAATTTTCCATGTAAAGAGTATTGTTGAATAGCACAAATACGTAGAATAATTATTGTAAACAGTGATTCGGGAATATAACAAAGCCTGTTTCCCTGTATCGAGCCTTCCCATTTAGTAATATGTTATAAAGGTATATGTTGATATCAAACAATCGTTTTAGTACATTTGAGTAATTTGAGTACTATGTAGTCTTTTTATATATCCTTTGTACATAAAGGCAAGATATCATTATATGCTATATGTTTTTTAAATATTTTTTTTTTAATTTTAGGTATATTTGGAATAAAAAATACATGTATTGAGTTGAGATACCGTCGTGGCGCAGAGGCGTAAGCGTCTGCCTGTAAACGCGACGGTTTCTGGGTTCGGTTCCCACTCAAGGAAGATGGATCTTTCTATTTCCCTTTTCTTCGCTCTGGCAACTAGGCAAAGCGCGGCGTTGAGTTCCGCCACTCAACACGCAATGCCTCGAAAAAGGCGGAAAGTGGGGACGGAAACAAGCAGGGAATAAAGCAACGGAGTGTCTTAACACTAGGTTCGTATGGTTCCTGCAGTTCCCTCTGTCTACCCTGCCATGTGCGGGATAAAGCGTGAAGGTAAAAAAAAAGCAAAAAAAAAGTGCAATACTGATATTTGTATTTTATACATAAAGGACATACGAAGATTCTGACTATATGACACAATTATTATAAAAACAATGACTCTGTAATATTAAAAAAGTAAACAATATATGTAGTAATGCATCACTTAGTACTTAGAGGTACCTATTTATCTCTACCTCTACCTCTACCTCTACCTCTACCTCTACCTCTATGACATAGGTATGTGTATGTTTTATGAAAATAATTTAACTTAAATTTTTCGGATATTGTAAACTTAGTAGAACATGTCAAGAGACCATTGAAATCTTATTTTTAGCATAACTTATGATTTATATCAAAAATGTACCGCAACTCAAATGTTACACATAGCTCAGTTGGTGAGAGCACTCGAATGTGCACTACCTCGTTTATTACTTCATGCACAACTTTTTAAACGAATTTTTAACGCTTTTTGAGTTTTTTATTCTTTAAATATTTTTCATTACATAGTTTCCACAATTATAGGTAATACACAAAAATATCTATACATTACTTAGTTATTTATTTTACTTCCTGTATTTTGCTAAATTATACAAGCAAAGTGGCAGAACTACATTTCATATTAAGTTCTCTAAGAAGAAAATATGAATATAATGTGTTTTTCTTTAAAAAGGCTATACAGTATTACGATGGTATCTTAATATTACTTTATATTATTTCATGATCCATACATAGCTACTTAGTCGGGGGAAAACTAGTATTAAGAATTCATTTTCCACTTGCCACTTCATTTTTTTTGACATCTTCACGCTTTATCCCGCACATGTCAGAGTAGGCAGAGGGAAAGAACCATAGGAAACTAGTGTTAAGACACTCCGTTATTTAGTCCCTGCTTTCTCCGTCCCTGCTTTCCACCTTTTTTGATGCATTGCGTGTTAAGTGGCAGTTAAATGAACCAGGTAATATATATGACTTACTATTCCATCACCAATATTTCTGATGATACAGGGTAACAACGCTGTTGAACCAGTTTGTGAAGTTACCACAGTATTATTTTCAGTTCCAAACTGTTTCTCCTGGGTTCCATATACGAGGTCATCCAGAGGCGGGAAGGTAACTGTGAGTTCATTCTCTTCTTGGCGTATAGTTGATGATTGTGATGAAGGTGGTGGAGATGGACCTGCAAAGAGAATAAGTTTAGTTTAGTTCAGTTCAATTTTTTAAAAGCATTTTGAGTGTACTAATTAAGTGTATAATTTATTTATAACTTGTTATATGAAGAGCATATGTAAAAATAAGTTAGTTGTCGTATTTGTTTCCTTGGCTGTGATGGTGGTCATATTTGTACGTAAAAATATTTTATATGATTTTTTTCTCTAACATTTTCTTTAGCCTCAGTCTTTGTTCTGTATATGGCAGGGTAGGCAGAGGAAAGCTAGTGTTAAAACATTTTGTTACTCTACTTTCGGACATTTTTCGATTGTACATGTCTCGACATGTAACTGCATGCTTCACATGCGTTGAGTTACATCACTCATGACGGAACTCACCGCCGTATTTGTCGTATTACTGAAGTGAAAATTTAAAATAAATCTACCTTCTAGGTCTAGGTATCGAAACCATAAATGTACCACTTACAATTAAACATTGTGCCACCGTATACGTTTTTATTATAGAGTCAGCTCAAATCTTACTATGTACCTATTTTCAACATAGTAACTTCAGCACGCTTTCAATACAGTCCTTGTAAAACTCTACTCAAGTACACATCGTCAAGTCAAAACCTTAACTGATTGAAAGAGAAAAGCTCGCAAATATTTGCGATGCCATTTTTTATGGGCGAAAAAAATAAATAAAACGGCACTGACAAGATGGAAAATGTGAATGGAATAACAATGTAAGGGGTTTAGTCTCTAGACAGTGATGTGTATAATGTTGTATCTACAGGCATAGATGGGAAAATTTAAAGTTATATCGATGGTAACAGATTCAAAAACGAGAATGTTAATATTTATAATTAAAAAATAATTTTAAGTAATGAAAAAGAAAAGCGTATTAATCTGTGGACAAAATAGATTTAGACGAAGAAATTTGAATTCTGTGACAAAAATAATAAGCAAGAGTATAGGTATATAACATGAA
Source organism: Dione vanillae (assembly GCA_037178615.1). Lineage (NCBI taxonomy): Eukaryota > Metazoa > Arthropoda > Insecta > Lepidoptera > Nymphalidae > Dione > Dione vanillae. Next base: position 43,439 of record JAZFAU010000771.1, read on the forward strand.
GGGAATCCACTTAAGTAAAATGATTTATTTTAATTTTCGTTGAATTTCACGAATTAGGCTGAAAATGAGAAACGGATTGTCTAAAGGTTCCCACTACTCTACTATGTGCCGCATACAGCGGTCATGCATCATCCCCAAATTAGAAATCGAACCCACAAACTTGTATTTACAGGCAGACGAAAGACACTATTATATTTTTTATTTGTATTTATGTTTTAAAAACAACAAAAAACTTTTAATAACAAGAAAATTATATATAATCAAATACATATATACAAACATTATACGTCGGTATATTATCACTAATACAAGATTATACGATTATATACTATATTGGCACTGAGTATAATTAATCAACACTTCAAAAGTACATGTACTAATAAACGTAGAATAGTTTTTTTTAGCTTCACGCTTTATCCCGCATATTGCAGGGCAGGCAGAGGGAACTCGAGTAACCATATGAACCTAGTGTTAAGACACTCCGTTGCTTAGTCCCTGCTTTCTCCGCTCCTGTTTTCCGCCTTTTTTCGAGACATTGCGTGTTGAACTGGCGGAACTCAACGCCATGATTTGCCTAGTTTCCATAGCGAAGAAAATGGAATTATAAAAATCCATCTTCCAAGAGTGCAAATGGAACCCTCAAACCATCGCGTTTACAGGTCGCCTCTGCGCCAAGACTGTCTTAGAATAATATATGTACAACGTTGAATGATATATGTATAAATTTACTTTATGTACTTTAAATATATATTCATAGTAAGTAAGACTAAATACTCAGTAAGAGCATCCTAACAGCGCCTCGCGGAACTATTTAGATCACTGTAAAAGATTGTATTGTAGGAACACATTCTTTTTCTTTTCAGTGCTAAAAGATATTCCACTGAGGGAGCCATTTTATTTGTATAAGAAGTGAGCCGTTTAGAAAGTGTACCTTTTATTTTTTCTAAGTTCTTATTTTATTCTTTTTTGTCTTTTTGAAGGAAATTTAATTTTCTATGTAATGATTGAATTCTTTGTTATTAAATTGTCTATAATTATGTGATTTTATATTTTTGTACTGTTATATATGTTTTGTGTTAATAATATATATATATATATATATATATATATATATATATATATATATATATATATATATATATATATATATATATATATATATATATATATATATATATATATATATATATATATATATATATATATATATATATATATATATATATATATATATATATATATATATATATATATATATATTATATATATATATATATATATATATATATATATATATATATATATATATATATATATATATATATATATATATATATATATATATATATATATATATATATATATATATATATATACCAGTTTCGTTATATTATATCGATTATTATTGATTGGAGAATAAATCGTTTTTAAATGACATAAAAAATTAAAGCCTGAAAATTTTAAGATTTATTTTAGTTTTTATACATATAACTGTAGTAGGGTAAAAAAACATAGACTTAACTCAAATGAAAAACATAGTTACTTTGTAATATATAACAAAACATATAATATGTACATGTAAACAAATACAATAGAAGATTAGTGTAAATCCAAAGCCATTAAAAGGTTCACGGGGTAAAGCTAAAGCCAAGGTCGGTGTCTAAAGCAGGCTTTCAGGTCCTCAAAAGTACTTATAAATTTATTTTAGGGTTCCATTCCCAAATATTATTTACTCTTTATTCAAGAAATAAATTTTAAGAAAGTGGGAATTCTCATATGATATTTGTATGTGAGCTTGGCGCCTAAAGCATAATTTTAAGTAGCTTTTTAATTTAACTATGATCTAGTATTAATTATAAGATATATATATATATATATATATATATATATATATATATATATATATATATATATATATATATATATATATATATATATATATATATATATATATATATATATATATATATATATATATATATATATATATATATATATATATATATATATATATATATATATATATATATATATAGATAGATAGATAGATAGATACACTCTTTATTGTACACCCATATGATATGACAATGAGAAACACTATTTAAATAAAATATACAATAGGCGACCTTATCGCTATAACAGCGATCTCTTCCAGGCAACCTTAAGGCATAGGAAATAATGGGGAGGAAAAAAAGGGTTGAGGGTGTGAATAAATATAATTATTATGAATAGTAATTATAATGCATACTAATAAAATATATACATAAACATGTACATAACAATACATATACATATATACACACATATACATACATACATATACATATTAACACCTACATACACATACATACACATACATACACATACACACATATACATAAATACCTACGTACATATTATCGTAGAGGTTCAGAGGGCTTGAAAATGTAATTTTAAAAGTTTTTTAAAAGTAATTAATGATTTTGCCCTTTTCACATTTAGAGGCAAATCATTCCATAGTCCACAGGCTGTTACTGTGAAGGAATTAGTGACGAAGGAAGAGGAGTGTGAAGGTATTTTTAGAATGAGATTTTTATTAGAGCGCAGACTTCGGGTATGAGAATGTCCCAAAAATTTAAAACACGCCTTTAGATATGGTGGGGTTAATGGATCAAACAGCACACAGTAAAGAAGGTGAAGAATATGACTATTCCTGCGAAGACGGATTGGGAGCCACTTGAGCTTCTTACGAAATTCGGAGACGTGGTCGTACTTTTTTAATCCAAAGACGAACCGAATAGCTAGATTTTGTAAACGCTCAAGTTTGTTTAATTGCTCCTCTTTTAAATCAAGATAACAAGAGTCAGCGTAATCAAGAATTGGTAAGAGGAGAGATTGTGCCAATGCAATTTTGGTTGGAATAGGTAGAAAATTGCGTAATCTTCGGAGATATCCTATCGATGCAAACATCTTTCTGCTCACCTCACTCACCTGCGGATCCCATGACATATTATGGTCAATAATGACTCCAAGGTTTTTAACAGTAGTACTATAAGGTATCATATGGCCATTTAAAAGTATTGGAGGTAAAGTGTAAATATTTATTCTTGATACAAGCTTCGGACTACCAACAATAATAGCTTGAGTTTTGCTAGGGTTCAACTGTACTCCGAAGCAAGTGCTCCATGTGGCTATTTGTACAAGATTATCATTAATTTTATTAATAGCTGCTGGAAGGTCAGCTATTTTAGATTGACAATAGATTTGGAGATCATCTGCATAGAGGTGGTAGAGAGAAGTGATATGTCGGGAAATATTGTTAATAAAAAGTGAAAACAAAAGAGGAGACAACACGCCACCCTGCGGAACGCCAGCATTGACCGGGGACCAGTCTGAATACGAATCCTGAATTTGAATTCGCTGCCGACGTCCACGCAAGTAACTACGAAACCAATCAATTACGTAAGGAGATATGTTAAGAGAAGATAAAATGGCAAGCATTATATCAAAATCTACGGTACCAAAGGCGTTGCTAAAATCCAACAGCGTCAGAACCGTAACTTGCTGTGTGTCCATGCCCAAACGGATATCGTCAGTTATTTTAACAAGCGCTGTCGTCGTACTATGACCTGGACGGAAACCGGATTGCAATGGATTAAGAAGGCTATTTTGAGAAAGGAAATGTGCAAGCTGATTTTGGACCAGGCGTTCTAGGACTTTGGATAAAAAGGGAAGTATGGATATTGGGCGATAGTCGCTATCACTAGTAGGATTATTCTTCTTGGGTAACGGAACAATTTGTGCTTCCTTCCATGACGACGGAAATTCACAGGAGTCAATGGAAAAATTAAGTATGGAAGTCAGGAAAGGACAGATTATATCAAGTATGGGAATAATCATTTTACGACTGACACAATCAGCGCCAACAGCATCAGAGCTTATAGCCATAATGTTCTTCTTAACATCACTTTCCGTGAATTGACTAAAAAGAAAACTTGGAACACGAGGAGTGGTAATAGCGGCAATTTGATTAAGTGTATTTTGCTTGGTAATGTCACTAATTGTACCAGAAGAAGAGAAATGTTTATTAAGCTTATTTAAATCGATATTCTGAGGATTAATGCTTTGACGAGCTTTACCAACTCCTATGGATTCAAGAAATTTCCACACTTTAGAAGTGTCATCTTCTTCAACTACACGTTTGTGAATATGGCGTCGTTGATGATCTCTACACACCCTATTGCAAAGATTCCGAGCTTTATTATATTTAAGTTTATTTTTGTCACTTGGATTTAATCTGAATCGCAGTTTTGCCGTGTTTTTCTTTTTTTGTAGTAATTTTATATCCTCTGTTAACCATGGAGCAGGAAGATGTCGCATCCGCACAGGACGCAATGGGTCATGACGATCATAAAGTTGCAACAGCAAGGAATTAAAAGAGGCAACTTGTTGATCAATTGTTGTGCAGCTTAAAATATCTTGCCAATTCACTGCAGCTGCATCTTCCCGCAAATGATTCCAGTCTATTCCACCAAAATTGCGTCGCAGAAGTATTCTTGACTTCGCTTTAGGAGGTTTGATCTTATACGATAAGTAGATAAGATCATGATAAGAAAAAGCTAATGCAGGGTATTGACCATGTTTTTCAACATGATCAATGGATGAAACGAGAACTAAGTCTAGAAGCGAGGGTAAGCAATTGGGAAAGTTGTGTGTGGCAGCAAGAGGAAGAATATGCAAATCAGCACCAGCAATCAAGGACTTTAACCGAGAGGCACGTAAATCATTTTTTAGAAGGCAGGTGTTGAAATCGCCCATTAAAATTGTGTGCGAGTACAATGGCTTACTACGCTCCAATAGGGTTTCAAGAGATGAAAAGTAATCGACCGTAACGTTTGGACTATAATATACGCCAAGCAAAACCTTTGTATGTGAAAGAACTACTTTGATAAACAGATGTTCTGGTTCACCATTTGCTTGATGCACAGACTGCTCAACTATGTTAAAAGGAATATGAGATCGTAAGTATATAGCGACCCCACCCCCAGGGCGGACAATACGGTCATTACGAATCAAATGAAACCCCGGGAGCGAATATGAAGTCGATTGCAAACAAGGCTTTAGCCATGACTCTGATACCAATATTGCATGAATATTTTTATTGCTGAATGTAGTAAGAAAATCTGAGTAATGTGCAGGAATACTTTGTGCGTTAATGTGGATAACATTAAAATTTTTGAGAGCATCTGAGAAATTTTGCTCAATTGTGTCACTTAATGTGGGAATACTGAAGAAACTGTCTGTACTGTTCGACCCATTTGCGGATGATGAATAGGACAGGAAAGCATCATCAAATTCACCAATACTGTTTGCCATAGTAATTAATATATCTAAAGTATTAATAACAATAATAAAATAATATAATATGTAAATAATATAAATATATGAATATGTATAATACAGAAAATATATAAATAAATAAATAAAAATAGCAACTAAATAACTTATTAAGTACCGGCCAGTTGCGAGGAGAGACAAATATACAAATTAGTACAAAAGAAAAAAAAATGTATAAAAATTAACATAAAAACGAAAAGTAATAGCAATAAAAAGCAACTAAAAATTACAATAATCCAAGAAACAACAAAATAAAATAAAGATAACAATAAATCTAATAAAATAA